>SNQJ01S0036134.1:73294-83917 GCA_010110895.2 Picea sitchensis | reverse complement strand
TCATAAGTCTACGAAGCAGGAGGCAACGCAAACTCTCCATATGTTTGGAAGAGTAACCAAATGGTGGAGGACACAACTCTATATAGCGAGAATAAGCTTCCTAAGGTCATACTACATCCCATAGTCTGATGAACAAACAGACAGATGTGCTTTATCCAGGGGCGACTCATTATGTTGCCAATAAAGAAAATACTTTTCCCATCCTCTTTTTGGGGTATATTTGATTTTTTTGTTCTTTTTGATGATTTTTGAAAAAGAATAAAGGAATGTTACGTTACAATGGAGGAAAGAGTACTGCAAACATACAAGCTCAAGGCACAAGGACAAGACTGATGTTCTGGTAAAATGATACTTGGGAAAAATCCTCCGACGGCCAAAGGTGTTAAGACGCAGAAGAAAACTGTCACAAGGCTGATGGATAAGGTATGCAAATGCAGTTGATAGAACACACAATGGTAACATCCTTCGTTGTAAGTTTAATGAGCCTAGAGAATGTAAGCTCGGTGGTTTTTCATGTTTAGAGAGTCTAAAAAAGCATAAAAGGAGACTCCACTAGGGTGCCTTTTTTTGACAATAGTCTAGTCAGTTCGAAAAAGGGATAAACTAGCACCGATTAGATGTCAATTCAAAACCATTTTAACGAGTGTGACAAGGACAAGATCACTCAGCTATTTTTTCACTTTTAAGGAGACTGAAAAAAGCTTAACTATGGACTCCATCAGGAATGTTCTTCTGGACCATTTTAATGAGTGTGAAAGAATAAGGTCACTCAACGATCTTTTCAATTTTAGGGAGTCTGAAAAGAGCTTAACTATGGACTCCGTGGGGTTTTTTTTCTTCGTAAGTTTAGTCCCTCAGGCCCGAAAAAGGAATAAAATTATACTTAAGGATACTCTTCTAAAGAATGGGGAATTCAATAGAGTATTCCTTTGTTCATACAGTTGACCATCTAGACCAAAAAAGGGGTAAACTACCACCAGACATACATGACTTCAAATTTCAGTTTAACGAGCATGAAATATCACAAGTTCGCTCGGAAATCTTTTCATTTTTAGAGGGTCTGAAAAGGGCTTAAAAGGAGACCCGTTATGTTTTGGGGGTCCAGAGGGTAAGACAAAGAGTGAAAAAGACCCATTCAAATGAGGCTCAAACTCATATTCAGGAAAGACTATATGGACTCTCGAGCCTACTGTGTTGTTAGAAACGGCATGGACACCATAATGCAACTAGGACCTACCTAGGGAATCCATGTTTTAGTAAGCTCTACCACCAAGTCGTGACACTTCTATAACAGATATGATGGTTCTGTGTCACAACCGGATGGGATCAATTCTATATCATAAGAAAAAAGGCAACGACATGCAAAAGTTGGGGTAAAATCCTAACCTATATGCTCAAGTTGATTTTTGAAAAAAATAATTTTTTATGGACCGTCAATATTTTTTCGAAACTCAAAAAAAATTGTCCCAATACCTGATCAAATTCCTCCCATATAACTCCTGGATCACTCAAAATGGTTTTTGGTATAAAGAAACTAATAAGGGGGGGCCAAAAAAGTGACAAAAAGAGGCCAAAAAGTCTATAAATAGAAGCTGGCAGCTCATTATCACCATTACTGATTTGGAAATTGACTCTGGAGGCAAAAGACCCCCTTTGCCAAAGATCATGATTCTGGGGGCTATAGTGGACGAAACGGACTTCTGCTTGGACCAAGTAAGTACAAACTCCCTTATCTAGCTATTCAATACTTCCATTTTAGCATTTAGTTTATTTTTGGGGTGGGCATTGACCTCAAAAAGGTCGGCCCTAGGTACATACGGGCTGTCCAGAGACAACCCACGGGTACACGCGTGCAGAGCAAAGCCTACACGCATGTACACGTGACTGTCACCTCTACAGGCCGCATGTACCCCCCCCCGCGTGATGAAAAAGCAAATGTAAAAAGTATTGACCCTCCTTTACCTTGTTGTGCTGGAAGGATGTATGTCCAGTGGAGGGAAAGGGAGCACGAGGCCTCCAATGAGTTAGTGGCTACAGATCCGAATGTTGTGGCCGTGCTGATGCAGTGCGATTTGTTAAAATTCTTTTTATATCTGTTCATGCGCGCGCAACCAAGGCTACTGAACGCCTTGATTGATTACTGGCACCCTGACACAGAGGCATTTATGTTAAAGGGGAAATCCTTGGTGCCCACCACCAAGGATATTTACTTTTTGACTGGCCTCTCGAGGAGAGGGGAACGAGTCAATTTTCAGACTTTTCCTGCGGGGCCAAGCAAGGTCTCGGAGCTGGTAGATGAGTACTGTGAGGCTGGGACTGATCGTAGAGGTTCCTCGGTACCGGTTAGCAAGATCACCAACCTCACACTACAAACTATTTTATTGCTTATTCGGTGGATTACCGGCTCAACAGTCGTGCATCAGGCTTCGCACGCACAGATGAACTGTGTTATTCAGTGCATGAATGCACACATTTTTTATTGGAGTACCACACTGCTGGAGTGTATGAAGAGGCAATTGATAGATTTCTGACAACAGACACATAGGAACTTCGGGTTCGGGACTATCCTGTGTTCGTTCTTTTTCGAGAGAGTTTTGTGCTTCAGTCCTCGGCTTGCAGTACGAGGACATCTAGCCACTTTCCCCGTAGTATGCAGATGGGCAGTGTTACTGCCGCAACAGGGTGGCGGAAGGACTGTGGAGGCCTTCGACGATGAATTTTTTGCTTGGCTGTCACGAAAGATCCATGCTATTGAGGACTACCCATATGTGGGAATCGACTTCTCTAGATATCCAGAGATACCAGTGCCTCCTGGTGAGGAGCGAGGGGAGATGGGTAAGTCTCCACCTGTACAGTATTTTTGTTTGCATATGTAATTTTTATGTCTTTTTTGATATATATATCATGTTTTTGTATACCAGAGTATTTGATGGGTGAACGTGTATTGCATGCAGATGTGGGACCTGTGCGACCTGCCGAATATGCACGGAACAGGCGTCGCCCATGGCCAGAAGCCGCAGCTGTCGCCGCTGGGGGAGCAGCAGTAGCAGGGAACCTCCCAGCAGGAGAGGCTGAGAGGGTTCTTAGGTGAATTGAGTAGAACTTCACTGAGCTCACTCGCACAGTCCCCATGGCAGAGATAGAGGACCTGCTGTTGTCTATGCAGACTCATGTTGTGCGGGCACCTCGGACATGGGTCTGATTGTTTAGGCGTTTAGCCTGTGCAATAGATGATTATAACAGGGCCCATAGGCCCTGAACAGACTTTAGACTTTTTGTGTGCCACGAGCACCTTGTTGTATATATTTTTTGAGGGCATAAGCCCGGTGACTCGTTACTGTTCCCACTTTTGAGGCGCTTGCGCCCATCTATGTACTCTGAGGATTTTATAATGTTTATATATGGTTTTTATCTTTTTTATGTGTCTTATGGATTATGTGTGCAATAATGTATTTACATGTTTATGTCCATGATCTTTTTATATGTGGGAAAGATGCCAATCTAAAATGTGATTAGATAGAGTATCTATGATTTGGTTTAATCTCCTAGGAAAATGAAAATATGTAATATAATCAAAGTTGCGTTCTAAGAGATGTACCCTAAGGAATCATCGGTGTAAAGTTGGATTGTGAACCCAGTATATTCTGTTTAGCTATGACACAACTAGTTGAGCGTCTAGATAGACCCGGAGATGAGAGATACCCAATGACAATGCGTCATGAAGCAACTCAATAACTGCACTATACTCGACAACATTATTTGTGGTGTCACCTAAGAATATACCTCTGGAAGATAACAACTAACCCTATGGTGTAAAGATTACCCAAGCTGCGGAGGCAAGCCTCCGTGTGTGTCGACTAGCACCGTCCGCATACCCAACGAACACCTCAGACTCACTTGACATATGCCATATTGACAAAAGATAACATCAATGACACGTCCATAACACCTTTTAAAAGAAATGTAAAAAAGTAATAGTACAAAGACTATACATATGTTACAAAAAGTTACCCACAGTGACCTTTCTATGAGTAATACTTCTTGAGATAGAGCCCATTTCTAGGCTCCGCCAAAGCATTCCCTTCAAAATCGACCAAACGATAAGTGTCCTTTTTTAATACCTCTTTAATAATGAAGGGTCTGAACCACATGGGTTTAAACTTTCCTGCCCCCAAGGGGTCCTTATCTTGGTCATAGACTAAGACAAGGTCATCCTCAGAAAAAATCCGAGGACGAACAGACCTATCATATTGACACTTGACCTTATGTTTATGAGCATCGTTGGCCAGGGCCGCATCGCGACACTGCTCATCAAGATGCTCAAGGTGTACTAACCGTTCTTCAAGTGGAGAAGTGTCTGGCAATAATTGTACTGCCAATTTCAAAGATGGGATTTGACATTCGATGGGCAAGACTGCCTCCAGCCCGTAAACAAGTTGGAAAGGTGAAAAATCGGTTGCAGTCTTAACTGAGGTTCAATAAGCCCATAATGCCAAGTATAACATCAAATGCCAATTTGACTTGACTGAGTTGATAGTTCACTGTAGAATAGTCTTAAGGGTTTTGTTTACAGCTTCTACCTGCCCATTGGCTTGGGGATAGTAAGGTGAGGAATGTTCTTGCCGTAACCCAAGATTTGATGTTAATTCGGACATCATTTGGTTCTGAAAGTGACTACCATGGTCAGTGACAATCTCTCTCAGGATGCTGAACCGTGCTATAATCTGGTTGAATAAGAAGAGAGCTGCAGTCTCTCCATCATCTTTAAACGTTGGCATAGATTCAACCCACTTAGTGAAGTAGTCGACAACTACGATGATATAGCAGTTCCCCCTTGCTGACGGGGGGTTGCATGTAGTGTAATCAATCCCCCAATTAGTGAAGGGACCAACTGCGATGATAGGAAACATGGGAGCTGGATGTGCCCTCATCTTCCGAGAGAAGATTTGGCACAGATGGCACTTCTTAACCGACTCGATACAATCTTTCATAAGTGTGGGCCAGAAGTAACCTGCTCGCAAAATATTTTGGGCTGTCACCAACCCAGATAAGTGACCGCCACAAGATCCTGTATGAAAATCGTTGAGCACTATGACAACCTCCTCATGAGTGAGACATCGACGCAAGATGCAATCTACACCTCTCCGATACAATGTATCATCGAGTATGAGATAATTCTTAGCCTGATAGTGTATCCGCCGATGCTCGTCACAAGAAGTAGAGGTGGGGCACTTCAAAGTCTAAAGATAGATCAGTATATCTTCGTACTAGGGGTCTGAAGATTCCATCAAAAACATATCCCCCCGGATAGGCGATTCCTCAGGCACAACGTCACCTGACTCAACCGAAAGCTCCGAAATAAGTTCTGCGAATACCAATGACTTCTTGGACTTTGCTGAAATGAAGTCTAAGTCAAATTCTTGGAGGATTACCATCCATCTACTAATTTTTCTGCTGATAACTCATCCTGTCAACATGTACTGGAATGGATTCACGACAGCAACGACGGTGGTCTTGTGAAACAGAACATAGTGACGAAACTGTTGAACAGCATGAACTGTTGCCAACGCAAGTTTTTCGAGATGGGAATAATTAAGTTCTGGTACTACGTGGCCTCGACTCAGGTAATAGATCACATATTCTGAAAACGAATCATCTTCCTGAACTAAAACCATGCCTATGGTTGACTCTGCGACAACCATATATAATAAGAAATCTTTGTTATAATTAGGTGGCCGTAGCAGAGATGTGGTTGTGAGGGTGTGTTTTAATGTGTTGAAAGAGCATTGAGCGGCCTCGTCCCAAAAAAAAGGAACATCTTTCTTCAGTAAACGTATAAAGCCCTTGGTGATTTCG
This sequence comes from Picea sitchensis, assembly GCA_010110895.2. NCBI lineage: Eukaryota > Viridiplantae > Streptophyta > Pinopsida > Pinales > Pinaceae > Picea > Picea sitchensis. Next base: position 78,061 of record SNQJ01S0036134.1, on the reverse strand, counting down.
GCATAGTTGGCGATGAAGCGTCATAAGAAGTTCGCCTTGCCTTGAAGACTCTGAAGTTGTAAGATTATGTGTGGGGGGGGCAACTGGATTATTGCCTCAACCTTAAGAGGATCAACCATGATCCCTGTTGTTGATATGATGAAACCTAACAAACGTCCTGACGTGACACAAAAGTTGCACTTGTTGGGATTCAAGCGAATCTTGAAGTAGCAACAGCGTTCGAAGATTAGTCTGAGGTGCATAGGATGATCCTTTCACTTGTGAGAGCGTGATGCTAAATCATCTAAATAGGCCTCGACTATATGTTTGAGGTCGTGAAACGCAAAAGACATAGCCTGCTGGAAAGTGGCTCCAGCATTCTTGAGGCCAAAATGCATCTTACGATAGGAGAATGTACCCCACGGACAAATGAATGTCGTTTTTTGTTGGTCTTTAGGTTTGATTTGGATTTGATTATATCCCGAAAAACCATCCATGAACGAAAAGGCTTCACAACCAGCACATTCATCGATGATCTGGTCAATGAATGGGGTTGAAAAATTATCTTTTGGACATGCCTTGTTCAAATCAAGGAAATCGGTACATACACAAATCGTGCCTTGTTTTTTATTGACTAGCATGGGGTTTGACACCCATTGAGTCAAATGAATAAGATAAATGAAACTTGCCTTGAGCAATTTCTCAACCTCAATCTTGATGGCTGCTGCTTTCTTAGGATTGACTGGACGAAGTTTTTGCCGAACAGGCTTAGCATTAGGATACATTGTGATTTCATGTTCAACTATTTTTGGATTGATACCTGGAATTTCCTCATAAGACCAGGAAAAAACGTCACAGAATTATTTGAAAAGATCCATATAAATTTGAATCTCTTCGAGGGAGCAATCTTCCCTGATGAAGACATTCTCCATGATGCCAGGGTTTCAGAAGATGTTGATAGGTATAGTTTCAGCGATAGTCTCCATATTGCCCTCAACATAAATTTCTTGTGTAGCTAAGAGATTAATAGGACATGGTTGATCTCCCATCATGGTGATAGTGAATTCTCCTGCCTCGATTCAGCTTAACTCTGGGAGGAAATATGATCTGTGATGAAGACCTTCCCAAGGTCTGTCCGGACTAGTCATTGCTTCTATTATTGCTTCTTCAGAAGGCAAGACTAAGTCTAACAAATCGATGTTGGCGAGAGAACCCTGAGCCTAGATCGGCTCTAGAGATGGATCCAACTCTTGTGCGGGAGTCGGATCAGGGTTAGCTGAAGCTTGCTGGACTAAAGAGTACACTACTTCAGNCAGTGGCCGACAAGGGCGTGGACATGCTGGAGTGCCCTGTCTCATCCATCATGGCTGATGGGGAAGGAAGAATCCAAGGATCCTCAAAGTAAGTCGTGCGGAATGACGAAACTTGAAAAATATCAACCTTATGGTGATTCGATATAAACTTAACATCGTCATGAGGAGGTGGGTAATCGAAGGTACCCATCAAGGATGGGCACAAACCAACTCCTACGTTAACGACACTGGGTTGAGGATTGTCAATCATGGGGACCGTGGATGCCCCCAAAGCAGGGTCAGGTCTAGAGAAGGACAATTGATCGATGGTCACTATCTGAACTTTGTGTGGAAACAACAAGACTCGGAAAACTGTAGAAACCATAGCTTGCATAGCATAAGTCCAACTCCGACCTAACAAGAGGTTATATTCGAGGGGAGCATCGACTACCTCTACTTTGACACACATGGTCTTCCCTCCCAAATTCATAGGGAAAGAAGGAATGATGTCGTGTGGCCGGAAAGAATGATCGTCAAATGCAGTGAGGAGAGTAGGTGATGGAGACAAAGTGGGCTGGCCAATGGCCTTCCAACATGCTAATGACATAACGCATGTCAAGGTGCCCTCGTCAACCACCGTGCAGAAGATATTGCGTGTAAACATTTTTGTGGGATGAGCCACTACCATCTGAAACGCGACGTGGTAAAGCAAATGAGGTTTTAAGTCAGTCATATCTAGCATGATGGTACCCGGTTTACAAGTCTCAGTAGAGCCTAAAGCAGTTAGCAAGGCTTTCCTCTGAGCAGGGAAACTTTGGAGGACCTCCAAAGCAGACGTTGCACAAGGGGTTTGTGATAAATCTTCCACCACGGAGTAATTCTGGGTGGCCCTTGCATTTGGGTTGTGAGAATCTTTCTTAAATGAACCCTTTGGAATGCGTGTCATCATTTCTCCCAACGTCTTCTCAATCTGTAGAGGAAGAGATGGGAGTTCGGCTTCTTTGCCCTTCTCAGAGGCACTTCATTTACTATAGTCATGCACTCTAGTTGTTATTAAAGCATCACCCCTAACCATATATACATTCCCAGATGAGGAATTATTTGGGGGAGGGCAGGTTTCTTGGCTGCCCCTGTCGGCACTTGTAGAGGCTTGAGTTAAATTTTGCCCATGCTGAAAGGGATTAGTCAGAACAGCTTGTTGTTGCTGTGTGACAAACTTTTGGGCCTCTGCAAGTCAAGGACAAAGGTGGGTCGGGTGGTCTTCCGCACACAAGTTGCATGGATACCTCGCCTTCCGCTTGGCTGTGGTGTCCTTGCCAGCATTATCAGTGGGTTTTTTCTCCCACTTACCCTTCTTTCGTTGTTTTTTATTCCCTTCAGGATATTGGGTGGCCTTTGGGTTAGTCAACTGCACGGAGTGTACATCCAACGTTTGAGTAGGAGGAGCACCCAAAGAAGTAGTATGGCTGGCCGTTGAGTGTTGTATAGATAATTGTTTCAATTGTTTTTTCAATTGCTCAGCGGGCTTGGTTTGGGCTGAACCAACAATACCATCAGCATGTGGTCCAACTCTCTATCTAGTTTTATCCAGCATCGATCATTGTGCATCCGGTAGGATGTTGTATAATAAACCAGACTGAGAATAGATGAGCTCAAACTATTGAGACCTCATGATGGCATCTTCCTCAGAGAAAACCCCAGAAGTTGCAACATCTTTGGATAATTGTGGGACCAGAGACTTAAGGAACCACTCTAGTAGGAATGCTGGTGGGACTGGTACTTTAATTAGACTCTTCCAGCGTCTCCACTCTCAGATATGATTAGAGATATGGTCCGCTGTTGTCTGTTTGAAATTGGCAAGCAACTCTGTGCCTGTGTCGTATCTCACAGGTAACTGGAAATGGTTAAGGAAGGGCATTGCCAGTTCGCCAAAGGAAGAGTATATTGAGTGATCGAGCTCGATGTACCATTTCATGGAACTCCCGATAAGAGTGCGTTGAAACAATTGCAGTTGTATGGAGTCATCTTTCAATGAGTTAGATGAACACCAAATACGGAAGGTAGTCACGTGATCACCTGGATCTTCATTAGGCTTGGCCTTGAACTTTGGAATGTCTGAAGGCAACTTCATTGGCATAGGAGGCCAACATGGATCATGACAAATAGGATCATTTAACAACCTTGTCAAATCTGGCAAGTGTAACGTCGTCGGGAATAGTAGTTTGGGTTGTTGCTGATAGCCTGGGAAAAAGGGTCCTGGAGTTTGATTGGCACTAGGTTACCAGGAATAGTTTGGCTATTGGCCCGGGTTCTAGTAGAAACCATGGCCCTGACCAGCGTAAGGATTTTGCATCTGTGGAGACATCATTGTTTGATTCCCCATAAAGGACATCAGATGTTGGGCATGCATCGTGTTTGAAGGACTTTGGGAAGGATTACCCCATGACGGTCCTGATGGGAGAGGCATAGAAGTCTGTCCAGGGTTCCATTGACTGTAGAAAGAATTACCCCAGAATGAAATTCTAGAGGAGGGAATGGATCCTTGTCCTGAGTTCCAAGGTCCTGCTATATGTGCCCCCGACGCAGGAATAATACCCTGCGTCGGAGTAGAATGTCCAAAAATGGGAGTGCCCCCAGACGGGAAAGTGGTGGATGTGAAAGTGTTATTACCAATCATCCCATTCCAAAAAAACGGTGATGAACCTACCGGCATAGTGTGCGCAGGTGTTCCTTGACTCCCAGCTCCAAATAAGCTAGTGTGTGCAAGATGCCCAATGGACTACTGATGCGGACCACCAAGCGAAGGGGATGAAGGAGGAATATGACCTCCAGCGTAAGGAAAAGTGTTAAAAGGGACAAGAGTGCCCCCAAGTTGACCTTGCAGAGGAGCGTTAGAGCTCCCTTCCCCCAAACCCAAAGTCTGTAAAGTGGAGTGAGTGAGTGCAGGACTTGTACCTGAACTAGGCATCCCGTATGAAAACGGAGGGGCTGTCGCACTAGGTGTAAAGGGATTTGTGGCTGTCGTGATAGATGGGATCAGTCCACTATACAACGTAGTTGTGACCGAGACCATGGTGGCTCAGACCGACGACGACAGGTTAGGAGATGTTTCTCCTGTGGTAGCAATGGTGGTGGGAATGGAAGAATTCCCAGAGGAAGTAACAACGTTTGTTTCCATAGCTGTGTGAGACACTGACAAGCGTTCGTAAAATTGGATTGGTACACTGACCGATGGCCAAGTATCAGTGGTTGGGGTTTCAGCCGAGCCAAGATTGGCAGTTGATTCCTCTGGGAGTTGTTCAGGCACAATGGTTTGTAACCCGGTAGCTTTGAAAGACCCTTGTTCGTCTAGCTTCCGCCTCAATGGTGGCGGGGGTGGCTCCAGTATAACCAACGGCAGGCCCTGAAGCCTTCGTGACCAACAGAGCTCGGGATCCTCCACTGTGTGAGAAGATACAAGACACGCTAAGGTATTCTACATGTTCAAACAGTAACA
>SNQJ01S0036134.1:38067-60585 GCA_010110895.2 Picea sitchensis | reverse complement strand
TTGGTCTGGACATTGAAAATGCTAAGGATTATGTAGCTCCTTTTTATATTACCTTAACTTTGCATGATCATTTACTTCATAATTGCATGTTATATTTTGGGGCCTCTCACAACTTAATGCCTAAAGTTATCATGGAAAAGTTGAGCCTTGAAATCATTAGACCTTATCAGGACTTATATTCTTTTGATTCCAAAAAGGTTAAGTGTCTAGGCCTGATCAAAGATCTGGTAGTGAATATTGCACATATCTATGTAAAGAGTATTTTTATGGATGTAGTTGTTGTTGATGTCCCTATCAAGTATGGCATGCTTTTATCCAGGTCTTGGGGCGCAAAAATTGGTGGATCACTTCAACTGGACATAACATACGCTGCGATCCCAATTTTTGGTGGACAATTTACTCGACTATACAAAGAGACTAGATTGGCATATACTGTAAGTGACCGTCAAAACCCAAACAACTATCCAGTCTATGCTACCGATCAGGATCTAGGAAATTGTATTTTATCATTAGACGCTGATTTTGATGAATGTATAGAAGAGGAAAACAAAATAATAGAAAAAACACAGAAAAGTGTAAATAACAGAGAAGGAGTATGGAAAATGTTTTTTTATGGGACTTCGTCCTGCGAAGGGGCAGGGTTAGGAGTTTTATTTGTTGCACCTGGATATGAATATGTCATTCCCTTTTCATACAAGTTACAGTGGGAAATCGATTATACTAATAATGTCTTTTTGAGTACAAAGCTCTGGTCTTCGAATTGGAGGCTACCAGGAAACAAAAGATTGAAAATCTAATAGTTTATGGTGATGCAGAACTTATTGTAAGACAAATAATGCAACAATATCAAGAAAAACATCCAAGGCTAAGGTCATATAGAAATTGTGCCTGGGATCTGATTAACAATTTCTTCTCGTCATTTAACATTCATAACATTCCCAGAATGGAAAATCAATAGGCAAACTCCTTGGCCAAAGTTGTTGCGACTTTTATGCTGCATACTATCCTAAAACTAAATTATCATATAGAAATGAGGCAAAAACCTTCAATCCCAAATAATGTGAAACACTGGCAGATCTTTGAAGATGACGAGCAGATTAAAAAAATTCTAGAAATGGTTGATGAATTCTTTGAGACTCATATAGATCAAGAGAACTAGAACGATCCTATCTGGATCATGAAAGAAGGTGAAGAGCCTAAAAAGTTCCAAGATAAGATCACTAATATTTGAATGCTTGTACTTAAGAACAATCAGATCCATAGAGGACTGATACCCTTAGAGAGGTTGTATGACAAAGATGACATACCCTTGAAATCTACCCTATGAACTCAACCCGAGGAGGTTGAAGACTGTGACATAGGAACTAAAGAATAACCTAAGATAGTGAAGTTATCTAAATACCTTCTAGTTCAGGAGAAAAACAAATATGTCAAATTTATTAAACAATACAAAGAAGTATTTTCCTGTTCCTATGATGATTTAAAAAATTATGATACCTCTATGGTTGAACATAATATTCCTTTGAAATAGGGTATCAAACCTTTTAGACAAAAGTTGAGACAGATAAACCCTATCCTCTTACCTGTAATAGAAAGAGAAGTCAAGAAGCTTCTCGACGCAAATATTATTGTCCCACTTAGGTATTGTGAATGGGTATCAAATTTGGTACCCATCAGAAAGAAAAATGGAGAAATTAGTCTTTGTGTGGATTTCAAAAATTTAAACCAGTCATCCTTGAAAGATAAATATCCACTGCCGAAAATGGATCATGTCCTGGAAAAATTAGTTGGAGAAAAAAGAATGTCGATGATCGATGGCTTCTTAAGTTATAATCAAATTGTTGTCCACGAAGATGATAAAAAAAAAACTTCAATCACTACTCTGTGGGGAAATTTCATGTATGATAAAATGTCGTTTGGTTTGATGAATGTAGGGGCCACCTTCCAAAGAGAAATGGATATATCTTTCATCAGTGAGAGAGATAAGTTTCTCGTTATTTACTTAGATTATGTAACAGTCTTCTCAAATTCTGATGCAAAACATTTGTTTCATCTCAAACAAACTTTTGAGAAATGTCGAAAATTTGGTTTGTCTCTAAACCCTAAAAAGTCTCATTTTTCTATGCAAGAAGGAATACTTCTAGGTCATATGGTTTCAAAATATGGAATAAAGGTTGATCCCAAGCGAATCGAGGATATTGACACAATAAACATTCCTAAAAATAAAAAAGAAATCTAGTCTTTTTTAGGTAAAATATTTTTTTTGAGAAGGTTTATCCCTAACTTTGCTGAAATTGTCAAATTAATCACAGATATGCTGAAGAAAGACAATGAAATCAAATGGAATTCCGAAGCATAAGAATCATTCGAGCAAGTTAAGAAAGCTATAAGAGAAGCTCTAGTATTAGCTAGTCCTCACTATACTAAGGAATTCCTGATCTTTTCTTTTGCATCGAAACATACTATCACAGCAGTACTTCTCCAAAAGAATGAAGAAGGTTTCGAGCAGTCGATTACGTTTTTCAGTAAAAGTATCAGAGACGCCAAATTAAGATACAATATATTGGAAAACAAATCCTATGCTATGGTGAAAGATCTCAAATCTTTCAGGACATATGCATCGCACTCCAGAATAATTGCTTATGTGCCAATAAACTCTTTTAAAGATATATTGGTACAGCCAGACAATGATGGTAGAAGAGGTCGGCGGTTAGCCAAAATTCAGGAATTCGATCTAGAAGTAAAACCGACCAAGGTCATCAAAGTTTAGGGTTTGGTGAAGATATTAGCATAGTCAAATTTCAAAGAACTTGGGATAAATCATCTGGAATCACATGGACCTGTTCCATACATAGAAGAACTTGACGATAAAACCCCTAGAGTCCATATCGAGGATAAATTTTCTTCCTATGGTTGGTATCACGATATCATTTCATATCTCCTTACCCTTCAGTTTCCAAGCGATATGACTCCATCAAAATAAATAATGTTGAAACTACACGTAGTTAAATACTATATCATGAAAGGACAACTATATTGGAAATATCCTCTAGGTTTCTTACTACGTTGTCTAACAGAATCTGATATAGAGGATGTCATAAATGAATTTCCCAAATGAGTGTGTGGACGAGATCATGCCTAGAGGGCCATGACCTACAATATTCTAAGAGCTGGATATTATTGGCCAAAGATATTTACCAATGTCAATGCTAAAGTCAGAGCCTGCAACCCTTTCTAATTGTTCTTTGACAAGAAAAATATCCATGCATTACCTTTGGTCCTAGTCAAGACAGAGACTCCTTTTCAAAAATGGGTCCTATACTTCATAGGATAAATCCACCCATAGTCAAGCGCCCAATATAAGTGGATTTTAACTTCTATCGATTATCTCAAAAAATGGGTGGAGGCCATTCCAACTCGGAATGCCACAGATTCGGTAGTTATAAACTTTTTGGAAGAGAACATCCTATCCANAAATAATGTTGAAACTACACGTAGTTAAATACTATATCATGAAAGGACAACTATATTGGAAATATCCTCTAGGTTTCTTACTACGTTGTCTAACAGAATCTGATATAGAGGATGTCATAAATGAATTTCCCAAATGAGTGTGTGGACGAGATCATGCCTAGAGGGCCATGACCTACAATATTCTAAGAGCTGGATATTATTGGCCAAAGATATTTACCAATGTCAATGCTAAAGTCAGAGCCTGCAACCCTTTCTAATTGTTCTTTGACAAGAAAAATATCCATGCATTACCTTTGGTCCTAGTCAAGACAGAGACTCCTTTTCAAAAATGGGTCCTATACTTCATAGGATAAATCCACCCATAGTCAAGCGCCCAATATAAGTGGATTTTAACTTCTATCGATTATCTCAAAAAATGGGTGGAGGCCATTCCAACTCGGAATGCCACAGATTCGGTAGTTATAAACTTTTTGGAAGAGAACATCCTATCCAGATTTGGTTTCCCCCGAAAAATAGTTACAGACAACACCTAAGCATTCAAATCTATGGAAATGATAAGTTTTTGTCAAAAATACAACATTGTGATGGGACATTCTACAACCTATTATCCTTATGGAAATGGGTTGGTCGAATCATCCAAAAAAATATTGATGAATATAATAAAGAAAGTATTAAGGGAGAATAGAAAGGCTTGGAAGGTTCACCTAAAGTACGCCTTATGGTTAAATCGGATCGGCACTAAGAAATCAATAGGCATGTCTCCTTTCCAAATGGTTTATGGAACCGACATTTTCCTCCCTACTAATCTATCTGTTCCAGTAATAAAGTTGTGGCAAGACGCGAACGAAGATCCAAATGTCGTAATGAGGAGGATAAACCAAATAATCGAAGTCAAAAAAAAAGGGACGATGTCGATGTTAGACTTCAAAAATACCAAGATAATATGAAATCCCTTTTCAACAAAAAAGAGGGAATTTCTTCCTGGTGATTTAGTTTTGAAATGGGATGTCAGGAAAGAAGATCTAGGTAAACACGATAAATTTGATCACCTCTGGTTCGGACCATTGAGGATCGCATCTACAGAGGGTAAGAATTCATTCCTACCATAGAATCTCGACGGGAAATGTTTTTACACCCCTATAAATGGGTGCTATCTAAAACATTTCATGCAATAAAAATGTTTCACAGCACCATTGTATATAGCGGTTTGGTTTTTGTTTACTTTCACAACTTTATTTTCCTTCATAGGATACCTGAATTTTACTTTTTATAAACCTAGTTTTATTTAATACTCCTAAAAGAAAAAAATAAAATGTTTGTATTGTATATCATTTCTATTTTGCAGAACTCTCTGATTGTTTCTTTTTGTAGGACATTTATCATCAGATGAGGAATAAGGAGATATCAGAATTGAATGCTCAGTTTTCAGAATAAGTTTTTTTCTCTCAAACAGGTGATGAATTAATAATTGGTTAGGTTGCAAATATAAATGAAATCCAAGGTATGAACTTCTATGCTTATTTTTCAATCTAAAATGCTAAATAAATCTCATCGAATCTTAGCATAATTCTACTCATGTAAAAATAATCACCTGATCAAAGATCGGAAAAGTATAGATCTGAAAACCTCCAAATAAAAATAAAATGAGATAAGAATAGAAAGAAGAGAAGTTGGTAATAAAAAAGAGGACTATGTAGAAGTGAGATTCTTTTATGCAAAACCCTCTCATCCCTCATTCTGTTTCACTTTTCCTATCTCTGAGATTTTACTCTATTTTGATTTTCACAACCCATCCTTAAATCTTCATAGAAAGAAAAGATTTGTCCCTGACTTTGAAAAATTAAAAACATATCTCTAAAACAAGACCAGGAGAAAATATTTATGTTATTTTGATTCCAACTTAAAGAAAGAATGTCTAGGGTAATCCTGATAACTTTATCTCTTCTATTATATTTTTACTGATAAACCTACTCAAGGAAAATCCCTGGAAAATAAAATTTCCCAATAAAATATTCCCTATAGGAAAATATGTATTGAAGATCGAGAGAGATCTAGCTCAGAGTACAATAAAAAATTGTTGACAGGCCTTCATTGTCAAATCTTAAGTAGATATCATCCCTGTATGACACATACAAGTTGATTTCCCCCACTTCAAAAATATATAAAACATATAAGATAGATGGTGAAAGGAAATTCATAAATTGAGTTCCCCCATCTAGTCCAAGACAAATGGTGAAAGGAAATTCATAAAATCGATTGCCCCAATATTGTACAAAAGAGATGATGAAAGGAAATTCATAAAATGATTGCCCTCATCTCAAATAAAATGAAAAAATGCTATTTGAAGTGGTGAAAGGAAATTCAATGGGAGATGTAGATAAATTCACTGGGGTACTGAACAGGCTCATTGGCAGTGAAGAAATATCTATGATATTTGTAAGGTTGTTGTACATGTATAAACATACTCTGGTAGCTAGTTCTGTTTCCAATAATATTTGCACTCTATATTGACCAGGGATTCCCTGAATAAATCATTAAAATTATTTTTCCTTGAAGTGAACAAAATCGACCAAAGTATGATAGTTCAGTTAAAGTTATTTTTATTATATTAAGCAAATGTAGAATCAGTTTTAGAAAAAAGGAAACTTATTAATAGCCCAACTTGAGATCAGTAATTGATTGTGTTTTGAAAGTTTTCTGAGACATGACTGAAGTCTGATTTTTCTCTGTATAATTTTCCCAAATTTGTTCCCCAGGAACACAACAATGACTCCATTTACCTAATGAAGGCACTTAGTCTACTGTTCTTCCATGCCTCGTAGGGAGACACGATCCCCAGATGGATCCCATGTTGAAACATATATATTTCTAAACTTTTGGACTTTAAATAAATTTCATTCCTGGTTAAATAAGAATAAGACTTGCATGATATACGTCATTGATGAAGTCTTCCATCTAAACGAATGATCCTAAATATCTTCAAATTTGTGGAGCTTCCAAATGGTTAAAGAGATAAGTTGCTAGAGGCCACTTCAGAGCTTCACGCTTTGGATGTTTCAACAAGTAACAACATTAAAAATCCTGAAACCCAAATATATTTGTTATCACTTTTTCACCAACTTTTGAAAGACATGAATCATGGTACACATGTACGTTTTAAATCTTCCCTAAGTCAACATGAGGAACCTTTATCCAAGATTTTCATCTAAAGATTCACATGATTCTAATTAACACTTGGCACCCCCTAGCCTTAACACGTCATCTAAAATGATGTCATCTTCGACACATCACTATGGGTAATATCCTTTAGGGAATATTACATGGAACTAACTTTCCATTCCAGGAAGCGGTAAAATTCTAAAATATCAAATCTTAATTAATTAAGTTAATCTCGGTTAAAGACGGTTAATAAGTTTGTACTTTGTAAGTTAGGATGTTTATCATCCCTCACATATTGAAATATCCGAAGTCCGAACTTCTGAAACATTTCAAACTTAAAAGGGGTTAATTAAAACTAAAAATGATTATCCAATTATTAATCATTTCACAATTTTGGGTTTCGAGGATTCTATCTCGAGCTACTCATTAAAATCCCAAAGCCCGAATACCTGAAAATGTTTAATGTTAAACATGATTAATTAATATCTTAAACAAGATTATCTCATAATTAATTTCTCACGAGTTCACGATTCGAGAATTTTCAAACCTGTTTCATCCAAGTTCCCAATCATGAAGCACCAATATTTATGGCATTAATCATGAATAAATGGCAATGATTTCAATATAGATTGCAAATCGTTGCCAAGATTTCTTAATTAAGGTAGATGATTTTTTCGTCAGTAAAAGTATTCATAAATCAATACGCTTAAGGTGAATAAGAATATTGGATTTTGAATTATATTTTCATTCTCGTAGAATAACAAGATTTAAGCCAGCTGAATAAGCTCACACATTCTCCTATAACAGGTAACACAGTTCTGATTTCATTAATATCATGGTATCGTGGAAAATGGCTAAAGAATATGGTGAGAGCATATATTTGAACACAAATGTTCTCTTAGACACCTCACTGAGAGCCATAGATACTGTGAAATCATGGACATAGGTGTTCGATATTCTACAACACGAGCTGATAAATTGCCCAGAGGATTCAGGTGACGAAGTAACCGAAACCCATGCGACTAAACTTAGGAATATAGCCGAGTCAGAGATACAAAAGATAGTTGCATGGACGAGGCTCGTGCCATATAACAACATGATAGGCTGGGCCTTGGAGAATGTTGACATTTCAACCAAGAGCATTTGCAATTCACAAAAGGTTGTTGTTGGGTCTTTTCGACCAGATCATATTAAAGTAATGTATAAATTATCCCTCATTTTTAAATACAGTTACAATGTTGAATTCATAATGGAGTTTCACCAACAGGAGTGCACACAGTATGGGAAAAACTACACTGATTTAATCAAGAAATGGTGGGGGCATCCTGAGAAATTCAAAGCTAACACTCACGGGATAAATGCCACAACATCGTTAGATGCCCATATGATTTATGTGGCTATGATGCTATGTAGGATATTCGGGAAAAAGCACTCCTCTAATTTCCTGCTGGCATGGGTACCAATTATGAATGATGTGGTCGAGGGTTATTCTTTCAACTGGGCCAAGATGTTATCAGACAACCTGGCTAGAGAAATCATAGGGTACCAATTGGAAAATTCCAAAGGGAAACCTTCTCCTTTATACATGTCGGCATACATCATGGATTCCATTTTTTTTATCACTCCTTTCCCTCTGATGAGCTAGAGTTGGAACCCGACCAACACCGAGCCTATCCATTTCTATCACTCCATGTTGTGGGAGGACAAAGCCAAACATTTATTCTATGAAATATGCCATTATGTAGTGGTTCCAATTCATATCTCCCTGTACGGTTTCCCACCTCCCAGAATTTCAAACAGAATCATGGCTAACTTGGGAAAAGTATTAGACTGGTATATTGAGGAAAACTTTTCCTATATCAGGGTTTTTGGGTGCTCGGTTCCCCCCCATGCTCTCCCAAAATTTTTACCAGATCGACTGGTATGCCGAGAGGTGGATTATTAGGCCATGACATGGGGCATTAGTAAAGCATTTAAAGTGGTTCAGAAAAAGGTATGGCCAAAATTCCCTCTTCAGGTTGGTATGTTTTTTTTGCAAGATTTAGACCATTCGAAAGTATAGGTTGTGGCTCTAGAAGATGTCAAGTTAGTTGATATTGAGTTTAAATGCCATGATCCCCATAAGATCGTGGAAGATCATCTGACTCAATACATTTTAAGGAAGTATGTGCACTATATTTCCCCTTAGGATGAAGTATTCAGAGGAGTCAGGTCATATGAGGAAGTATGTAGCATAGTCCGAACTCAATCTCCTGATCAATTGTCTATTTTCTATAATTTTCAAAAGCATAGAAATAATATTTTTTTAAATGTATTATAGGGGAAGCCAATAGCACATTTGTATACACAGGAATCTACACCTCAGGGCTTAGAGGTAGGAAGTTATGACCAATAGAGTTGAGACCATTTTGAGTTGAGACCATTTTGTATAAAAACATAGATTAAAGACTTATTTATTGCTACTTCTTGCCAATTGTAATAGAGAAAACTATCCTTATAGAGTATTAATACAAGTGCAGACAGAGATTCCATGTTTTCTTAAATCTGGGTTATGTGTTTCTTTTTTCTTCCATTTCTCAACATTCCTTTATGTATTCCTTGATAAATGTTTGGTTCCAATTTAGTACAACAACTATTGTAATCACAACGTCTCAATATTTTATTAAGTAAGCAGTTTTTCCTCTTCATTTACTGTGAGTAAATCAAGACCTGCTTGTTGTGTAGATTACTGCATTTTGGGCGTTATTCAAGGTTACACTATCTCTTTTCCTCTACTGCAAAAAAGGTAGGAATTTTCCATAATTGATGCCCTGATTTGCTTTACATTTTTGTATTTTCATATCATACTATTCGATATTGCAATTTCGGCTCAGATACGAAATACGACCTATGTGTTGTCAAACTGTTAATTTCATTTAAGGATTTTTTCTCATACAACTAAGGTAGAAAAAACACTTTAAAACAAACTCTCTTAAAACATTTCCTGATGCCTGACATTATTCTTTGAGCCTTAAGTTTAATCTCAAGAACAACAAGGAGTTTGCAGATCCAAACTCTCGCCTCTTCTACTTAAATTTCTTCTCAATCTTGACAGTGTATTGATAAGTTGTACCTAATGAGGTGATGTCGAGAAAATCCATTTTTGTTTGAATGTATCTATGCAAACAACCATGGTATTTGAGCACCAGATGTCCCTCAGAGTCTTTGATACCCAATTTGGTGCATAGGGTATGGAAAATATTGGTGAAATCTGGTACTGTCTCATCCCTTTCTTGATGTAGGGTGGTCCATCTGGTGTACTGGTACTCATAGCTTCCTACCTGGTATTATTTCTCTTTAATGGCATCCCAAAAGGAATACCATGTAGGGGAAACCACAAATATTGTAGATTCTTCTATGGCCCATTGTTCATAGTAAGTGTCCCACTAGTCCTTAACATGGGGGACGACCTTGAGGAGTGCAAAAGTAATATTTTCCCTATCGAAAAAATTGTGGTCCAAAAAATACCATTCAAGCAGATTCAACCATTTATCTACAATACTCACATATATGAATCCTTCAAATAATGGAATATAAAAATCTACTTGTACCTTGAAGGGGGTTGCATGGTCGCTTGATGAAGAAGCTTCTCCTGTTGGCAACTACCGAAGGATATGCACAAAGTTGTCCATCATTTTGTTCCTTTGTCATGCAAGGGTTTCCTCGAGCAACATTTTAAAAGGATCTCCTGCTCCATCCTCTTTATTTTCATCTCCCATGGGTTGTTTCCGGGCTCTGTGCAACTGATATTGCAACGAATAGATTGGTTAGAGTCCCAACTTCTTGTACCCAAATCTTGTCGAGGACTTGCATGAAGAAAAATAAATGAAGAGAAGACCACTCTGATACCAATGATCCAGATTTAGGAGAAGACTAAACTAATTAATAGACTGAATACAATAAACACAAAGATATGAATAACAACAAAGATATCCAGTGAAAAATATCTTCTATTGAATAAATGAAATAGGTTGAAATTGTAAAACTGCAAAACTGAAACACTTGCTCAAATGGTGGTAGTTATCCCTAAGAAGAGATGTGGCTGCTACATGCATCTGTCTGAGAAGAATGAATTACAATGATGCTCCAGAGTCATTTTTGATACTACTCATGAATTCCAAAACCCTATACATCTAAAAACCGAACCCTTGGTGGTGAAACACCAAAATTCATGTGGGACCCTATGGGTAAGCTAGTACCTCAACTTCCCAGGGTCGTAAATTTTGCATACGAACTCTGTTTTAGGCGTGTGATTGTGCATTGGAAAGGTATTTTAGAGAGCTACACATTACACCACAAAACTCTTACTTTATCTACAGTTTGACTATGGCAAGACAAAATGATAATGTTAAGGGCTCAAAAATGGCCCTGGTGTTATAACCCTAAATTGCACCACACATGCTTACCTAGCATTAGGCTAACTCATATTCTCTCTTTGCCAAAAACACTGTTGAACAACTCTTTGAAAATCCTCCTGTGTAAAGGCCCACGCACCCTAACCCATTACTGCATGCATGTACATGCTGGCTAACCCAAAACAACCCACGTGGACCGACAAAAGCATGAAAAAAGGAAAGTTGTCGATGGAACAAAAAGCTATGGGTGAGTTAACTGAAACTCCCAGCCATGCATGGCCAAGGGTTCATCCAAATACCTAGCTCCTTATAGCCTATAAAATAAGGGGTAGGGGTACCATTTTTAAGGAGGAAGAATATATCAAAGAAACTCTGCCCATTTACGTATTCCATTGTCCCAACCCTTTAGCCTTTCCTAATGCCAAAGGAGATTAAAGAAAAGCAGTTAAAGGACAGAAGAAGAGGATCCTAGGATCAGGTTCAAGGAGCGGTGGCTGGTCTTAGATTTTTTAATTTGACTCATTTTAACTAATAAAGAGAATTCTTTTCCCATCCCAATTCATGAACTTTGTATGGTTTGATTAGTTTATGCTTGATTTCTAACCCGTGAGTATATAAGTAGTATGCATGCATAGTTGTTTCTCATCTTGAATGCAGGTCAGCTTTGGAAGGAGTATTTTGATCAAGTAATCAAGCACAACGGAGGATCGACATCAAACACTGATAACGAGGTAGGTTGATATTTCCATGCATTTACTAAGAAAAGGGGATTTAAATCTAGGGATGAAGGTAGAAACTAATTTATATTCGGTCATATCTGCATGCAAAGTCTGAACTCTATTTGCTATTTTGTAGGGTGTTTTTCCCCAACAACAGAATTGGTGACCGTACTGGGGATTAAATTTTTAGGGTTCCTGGAATTTTATTTAGTTTTTGGGTAGTTTAAAGACTAGTTTTTCTTGCCTGTCTTTTCTTTTCGTTTTTGTAAAGTCTGGGCTAGCAGGGAGTCTGGTTTTCCATACCAGCTTTCCCTGGATTTTTCTTGACTGTGTTTTTCGAGACCCATAGAGTTACATGTGGCCTGCACAAGGTCTACACATGTGTACCCATTCCCTCTCCTCTTACATCCCATGTGTGAATGCTAGCTGTAGAGGTAGCAGTAGTGTGTAGGAGTTCAGAGAACCTTAGAGGCAGTCCTCCTCTTCCCTGTCAGAATCATATATTCTTAGGGTGTTTTCTAGAATTTTGTCTGAGTCTTGCTTGCTAACAGTCCTATCTCAGATTGTTTTTTCCTTGCTATTGTTTCCTTGCATTATTTGTTTTTATGTTAGAAAGAGTATCCAAGGCTTCAAGGGATCATGGTTATCAATATCAGAGGTCTCTTCCTGGTTTGGTCTGTCTATTTTCATTTTTTCTTAGAGTTTAGATATATATGCAGCCTATACAAGGTCAGCCCGCATGTACATGCCCTCTGTCTCTGTTCAACACGTGTTCCATGCATGCTATTTGAGTAACAGTTGCGTGCTTGAACATGCTACCTTTTGTTAAGGGTGAGGCAGTCATCCTATCCTTTGATAAGAAGTATTCCTCTCAGGTGTTTGAATCTCTGTTTGAACAGTTAGTAGCTTAAGATTATTTTTACCCTTAGCTTGCTTTTTCTGATTTAAAACGTTATCAGAAAAATTAAAAAAAAATTACAGTTTTTAGACAAGTGTGAGAGTCATTGTTTTTATAATTTCTATTGTGTGATTTTTTAATCTGATTCTTTGAGATTTAGCTTTAATCCAGAATTGTTTTTCTTGGTATTTTGCTTGTCAGTATTTTCCCTTTATTGCTTTACTAGCACTTAAATAAATAAATAAATCTCTTTTCATTTTCTTCTTTGGTTGAAGAGTGTGTTTCTACATCATTGGCTATGGAAAATTCTTTTATTTCATAAGTTTTTGCAGTTCACTTAGATCATAAGTAGCTCGTAGTTGAGTGAAATTCCTTTGAGTTTGTTGTCCAAAATCTTAGAAAAGTTAAAAAATCTTTCATTTGAAAAGTTGTTGAAATTTTGCATTCAGTAAAAGTTTTGTTTCCATCTTTTTTATTCATTTTTTTCTTTCGTCTTTTACACATCATCAGTTTCACCCTCATACCCCTTGATGTAAGACAAAGCCATAAAATTAATGCTAAAATTGAAATCTACTAGACTTTTATGTTTGTAGGGTTCACAAACTAGTTCAGGACTAGGGCCTTGGATTAGGTTGGAGAGGAAACTATTAAAGGCCATTTAAAATCAAACATTGGAGTCTAAGATAGGGAGTGTTTAAGTCCAGTTTCATGGAAGTTATCTGGGACCCCCCTCTAACATAGGGGATAAACACGAGGTCGCGTGCGGAAAGGTAGTGGAGATAACCCCTCCAAATCTGGACCAATCGTAGTGGAGAACACATATAGAGGGCTTGTTTTTGGATTCCATCGTTTGCATTTTCCATGGGGCTTCGTGGGTCTCGAATCCATTCAAGGTCATCAGTTGTCTTCCAGACCATTTTCGCTCGATACCCTTGACAGGTTTCGGGCTCGATACCCTACTCATTGTGGTCTACCCGACTTTCGACTGTACCCGCCTGGTGACTGTTTGCGTGTTGGCAACCTAGTTGCCAATCTTTGTTAGGGACATACACAGGTGACTATGGGGGTATACCGTGGTACCTAGGAAAAACATCGGGCCACTCTTTGCAGAGTATACCCAGAGGGTGATTCCGTGTTCGAGTTTCACTTGCACCAGTAAGTTGCTCTAATGTTGGTTGTTGTAACTGTTCTTCCAATTAATTTAGTGTTTGCTTGTCTTATCTTCTAGGGACTTTTTTCTTAGTGTGTGTTACTTTTGAGTGTTTAGACTACCTTAGAGTTTCTTGGATCTTCTCACACAGTGGAGGATCCCGAGATCCATCGGTCACGAAGGCTTCTTTGCTTGTCGCCGGTTACACTGGAGCCACCCCCGCCACCATTAAGGAGGAAGCTAGACCAACAAGGGTCTTTTGAAGCGACTGGGTTACAAACCATTGTGCTCGAACAACCCCCAAATAAATAAACCATTTTGGACCTTGAAGAAACCACTCTTGGCTTGGTTGAAACCTTAACCACTGATATCTTGGCACCTTTTATTGTACCAATTCAATTTCACGAGTGCCAGACAGTGTCGCACACAGCAATGTAAACAAATGTTGTTACTTCTTCTGGGAATTCTTTAGTTCCCACCACGGTTGTCACCACATGAGAGTCATCTCCTAACCTACCATCATTAGTTAGAGCCACCATGGTCTCGACCAAAACTACTTCACACAGTGGTCTGAACCCATCTTTGGCGGTGGCCATAACCCCTTTCACACCTAGTGCGACAAGCCCTCCATTCTCATACGGTATGCCTAGTTTGGGTACAAGTCTTGTACTATCCTACTCCACTTTACAGACTTTGGGTCTGGGGGTATTTATCTCTAGCACTCCTCTGCAAGGTCATATCCCTACACTTTTCCTTACGTAGGAGGTCATATCCCTTCTTCGTCCCCTTCACTCGGTGGTTCAAATTAGCAATCCACCAGGCAAACTACACACAATAGTTTATTTGGAGCGGGGAGTCAAGGACCACCTTCGCATAGTATGCTAGTAGGTTCGACACAGTTTTCTTGGAACATAATGTTTCGTAACAACACCTTCTCGTCAGCTTCTTTCTCGACTGGGGGCAACCCCATTTTTGGACAATCTACTCCTGGGAAGGGTACTATTCCTGCACAGGGGGAAAACTTAGCAAGACCTTGGAATTCAAGGCAAGGATCCATTCCCTCCTCCAGAATGTCGATCTGGGGTAATTCTTTCCACAATCAATGGAACACTGGACAAACTACTATGCCTATCCCTACGGGACTGGCATGGGGTAATCCTTCCCAAAGTCCTTTGAACACAATGCATGCCCAACAATCTATGTCCTATTTGGGAAATCAGTCGATGATGTCTCCACAGATGCAAAATCCTTACGCTGGTCAGGGCCATGGTTTCTACCAGAATCCGGTCCAGCAACCAAACTTTTCCTGGCAACCTAGTTTCAGTCAAACTCCAGGACCCTTTTTCCCAGGTTATCAGCAACAACCCAAACTACCTTTCCTGGTGACTTTACACTTTCCAGATTTGACGAGGTTGTTGAATGACCCCATTTGTCATGATCTGCGTTGGCCTCCTATGGCGACGAAGTTTCCTTCAGACATTCCAAAGTTCGAAACCAAGCCTAATGAATATCCAGGAGATCATGTGACTACCTTCCATCTTTAGTTCTCATCTAACTCATTGAAAGATGAATTCATACAGCTGTGATTGTTTCAACGTACTCTCATTGGGAGTGCTGTGAAATGGTACATTGAGCTCGATCACTCAAGATACTCTTCTTNGTGAGATACGATGCTGGCACAAAGTTGCTCGCTAATTTCAAATAGACAACAATGGACCATATCTCTGATCACATCCGAGAATGGAGATGTTAGAAGAGTTTAATCAAAGTACCAGTCCCACCAGCATTCCTTCTTGAGTGGTTCCTTAAGTCTTTGGTCCCGCAGTTATCTATAGACGTCGCAACATCCAGAGTTTTCTCTGAAGAGGATGCCATCATAAGGGATCAATAGTTTGATCTCATCTATTCTCAGTTTGGTTTATTATACAACATCTTGCTAGATGCCCCACATTAAATACTAGATAAAACTAGACAAAGAGTTGGACCGCATGCCGATGGTATCATTGGCTTAGCACAAACTAAGCCCACTGAGCAATTGACAAAGCAGTTGCAGCAGTTATCCATACAACACACAGTGGCCAGCCAAACTACTACTTTGGTTTCTCCCCCTACCCAAATGTCGAAAGTACACACAGTGCAGTCGACTAACCCAGAGGCCACCCAGCAGCCTAAAGGGAAGAAAAAAAAATGAAAGAAGGGTAAGGGGGATAAAAAAACCAATGATAATGTTGGCAGGGACAATACTAAAAAATGAAAGGCAAGGTATCCATGCAACTTGTGCGCGGAATACCACCCGACCCATCTATGTCCTCAGATTGCAGAGGCCCAAAAATTTGTCACACAACAACAACAGGCGGTGTTGATGAACCCATTTAAGCATAAGCAAAATCTAACTCAAGCCTCTGCAAGTACGGAAGGGGGTAGCCAAGAAAACTGCCCGCCTATGAACAACCCCTCATCTGCGAATGTATATATGGTTAGGGATGATGCTTTCATATCGACTAGAGTGTATGATTATAGTAAACCAAGTGCTTCTAAGAAGAGAAAAGAAGCTGACCTCCCATCTCTTCCTCTACAGATTGAGAAGACGTTGGGAGAAACAATGACATACATTCCAAAAGGTTCATTTAAAAAGGCTTCTCATAAAACAAACACAAGGGCTGCCCAAAACTACTCTGTGGTGGAAGATTTATCACAAACCCCTTGTGCAATGTCTTCTTTGGAGGTCCTCCAAAATTTCCCTTCTCAGAGAAAAGCCTTGTTAACCACTTTGGGCTCTACTGAGACTTGTAATCCGGGTACTATCTTGTTAGATACAACCGACTTAAAACCTTGTCTACCTTACCATGTAGCATTTCAGATAGTAGTGTCTTACCCCACGAAAACTTATACACAGAATATCTTCCACACAGTGGTCGACAAGGGTGCCTCGACATGTGTTATGTCATTGGCATGTTGGAAGGCCATTGGCCAACCTATTTTGTCTCCATCACCTACTCTCCTCACTGCTTTCGATGATCGTTTGTTCCGACCACATGGAATTGTTCCTTCTTTACCCATGTAGTTAGGAGGGAAGACCATGTGTGTCGAGGTAGAGGTAGTCGATGCTCCCCTTGACTATAACCTCTTGTTAGGATGAAGTTGGACCTATTCTATGCAAGTTGTAGTTGCTACAGTTTTCCAGGTCTTGTTGTTTCTATTAGCACTTGGTAAATTTCCTAGAGGTTGAAAAAGAAGAAATCTACAAAGGTAACTTTATCCAACCGCTTTTAAAGCTGGGATCTAGCCCTTCTAGCTTCAGAGAGGGATCTCTCTATATGATTTAGCTTTGTTTTTAATTCAGATATTAGGCTAGGTAAAGGAACTGTAGGTTTAGTGGTCAAAGAGTTTGTAAATCGGTTGAGACAGTCTACACATCCATTGGGATATGGGGTCTGTATTTAATTAAATATGAGATACAACCAGAAATGCCGAAAGAAGACTTTCATAGGGCGAGATAATATACTCACTGGATCTTTTAGTAATTTAAATGATGGACAGAAGAAAAGATAAGAAAGATAACTTCAACTAACAAGCAGTTAAGAATTTCTTAATCGAAGATATCAGAGGATAAACATTAAAATCTTTAGAATCGGAAACAGGGTATCAAAGATAAATCCTGCAACATTACGTTACTCTTAAAGATTAGTTCCAGAAAAAAAAATGATTACAGAGCAAGAAAAACATTCAACTTAGAAAATCAACATCACCAGTGAATACACGCAAAAAATCCTGTAAAAGTGCCTCCTCTTTATTAATGGCAGATCTCTTAAAAAATAGTACAGTTTGATAGAGATAGGGTGTACGAATCAACAACCCCCAATACTTCGAAAAGTGAAGTATTTATAATCTCAAAATACAAACGTTCCTGTCATAACTGATAAGGACGTGCTCATTCGATTTTTAGTCTAACTGCTTTAACTAATCAAAACTACTTGATGACTCGGTACAACAGCATGCAGAATTTCTGGGGTAGGCCATTGGCGAGGTTCCTGCACAACCTCTTCTGACTGGACAACTGACTGGATTGGGACAGCTCATCTGCTAGTCTAGTAGATCACAAAGTTCTTCCCATCTGAGATGACTTGGCACTGTGACTTTGAGTAGTCTCCGATACACTTCAACCATGTCTATATACTTAGCGAATGTGGGCTTAATGAGGAATATGTATTGAATCTCGTGTTGGATACTAATGTCCAGTTGTAGGGCATCCATGAACACTTTTCCAGTGATGCTCCTTTGTATCCCTACAAACTTTGAACTATCCTTAGCCACTTCAGCCAGTCTCTTCTTGTAATCTGGGAGTGTCATCAGTTTGTCATTAATGACCTTCAGACCAGGTAGGCCTTTCTTTTGGAGAGCATCAATCTTATTGAAGAACTTTTGTACTCCTTGGTCCATGACCTGAACCTTCTCTTCAAGCTAAAGCATTAGACTTATCTTGGTTAAGACCCTTTTTACTTCAAGTATAGTCTCTGTTCTGTCCTCGATCTTTAGTTCTTCAAGTTATTCTCTGGTCTTGGAATTCAAGAACCTAATGATCTCATTTGCTTGTGTTGGCATGTCTCCCACTTCCACTCTGATTTTCTCAATGGCCTGTTTGCTCCTCTGGAGCAACTCTTTCTGTTCAAACATGATTTGGATCATGGGCCAGATTTCATTTATGGACTTGGTGATGTTTGTCCATACATTCTCTTTAACCTCAGCCAAAGTCTTCCCTGCCATTGTTTACTTTTGGAGTTGCTGTAACTCTTTTTTGAGATGCTCTGTTACCTACTTTTCTTTGGATAGGCTTGTCTAGAAGGAAGTTTTGAGCTCCTGGAGGTTCTCAACTTCTTTCTTAAGTCTACTGATTTTTGTCTCTTGCAGGTTCATCTTCTCCATGGATTTGGCAAGGTCTGTTGTCCCTTTTGGTGGTGTCACTGATGTTGTAGATGGGATTGTTGTCACGGCTGTTGTGCTTGCTCCTGAGATAGGAATGGCACTCAATGGAACGACTTCCATTGGTTTCATTTGCTCTTTCTCTTTTAGTAACCTCTCCATCTCAGCCTCCATCTTTTTGAGATGAGCATTCTGCTCCATGAGCAACTTTAGCATCTCATCCTTCTCACCTTCCTTCTCTACTATCTCCTTCACCTGGGAGTCTTCTGTGGGTGGGAGCTTTAGCTGTTTTCTTAAGGATGCGATGTCTTCATTTTTCTTCTTTATCATTTCTTCTGCTGCTTTGACATTCGCAGGATCATAGCCGATCTTGAGGACCATCTCCTCCAACATCTTGATTCTGTTGTCTTTTGCGAAAGATGATATTTTCTCCAGCTTGAGTTGTGTCTGAGCATTGTTCAATGATATATGAAATTTTTCTGTAGAAGCTAAAGCATGTGCCAATGTCTGAAAGACCATCTCCCCTGTTTGTTTGTCCAGATCCATCTGATCTGTTGGATGCACGTCCTTCACCTAGAATTCGAAGGTGGCCCTCTTGTAGTCTGAGATCACCTTGGGATCCGGTACCTGAGCTTGAAGGTAGGCCATGTGCATTCTTCCTTTTTCTATGCAAAATGTTGACAGTAGTCTGTGCTGTGCAGTTGATGACTGCTTCCGAAACTGGGCGTAAGTACTGCTGGTGAGGGTCTGGTTCTTTTTCTTGATCAATTCGTAATTCTCGAATATGCCCAACTTGGGCCCAGTCTTGCCTGGCTAAGTGTCTAGAGGAGAATCTGTGGATTTCTTAGGTACTGCTGGGGTGATGCCCTGATAAAGGCTCGAACCAAAAGGTGGAATGACCGGCTTGATCACTGTGGTAGGCGGGACTTCTTGTTCTACTGTCGTGATAGGCGTTGAGATTGTCTTTGGCCTCTTGGTGTGCATCTGGAACTCTTCTGATGACACCTCTGTTACAGGTGGAGACGACTCTTGTCGAGGCCTTTATTCCTTTGGGACCTGAGGTGTGGTAGTGGGTGGCACACTCGTTGAGGGAACCTATTGTTCCACTTCAACTTGTTGTTCCATTTCGACTAAGGTGTCAGTCACCCATACTATCTAATTTGCAAAATTTTCGATCTCGGGCTTGGACTCATGCACATACGGGATATTCTTATTTCTCACCTGCATTTCTGAAATGATCTCGCATGGATCATAGTGCCATGGGAAGCTTAACAAAAAATTCATCTCTTTCAGCATCCGGTTCACTTCTTCTCCGTCACCACGACTGTTGCAGATAAAAGAACCTATCTACCCCTTGATGCGCAGTTGTTGCTTTTTCTTCAATGAGACGAAATGAATGTCGTCTGAATTCATAATTTGTCTAATATACTCTAATGCAAAGATTCTTACCGGAAGGTACTTTGGCAACTTGTATGGTGCCAATTCGCACCTAAAAACTATGATCTCAGTGTGGTTCTGATACAGGAACCAGTCGCCTGTCTTTGCATTGTCCGAGAGATGTAGAATTCTCTGGACCTTGTCATTTATTCATGGCTCGGGCCTACCGCTCAGCATGCTTACCACCGGGTGATAGAAAATATCAATGAAAACCTTGAAGCTATACTCTGTGGAGTTATGCTTCAGCAAGGAAGTCCATGTTGTGACAGGCTGGGGCCTTCCGTCTGCGTCCATCTTCTACATGGAGAAACTGAATTTATCTGCTTGAAAATAAACGAACATGTACACCAGTATAGAAGAATATTTGAACATGCCCTCTGTGCCAAAATTCATGAACTATTCGTGAATATTATCGGCTAGGAAGGTGTTGTAGTTGAACTATGTTGTGGGCTTTTCATCATTTGAGAAAATGGACAGAAAACCCAGGATGGGCTCATCAACCCATTGGTCAGAATAGTAACCAAGCAGGGCACAAAGGGAAGAAATGATTTGGTTTCCTTTGGTGGAGAACATGGATGACGGGTAAGGGGGATTTGTGGAAGGGAATTGAGTGGAAGTGGGGAGGAAAAGCTTGAATATCTGAGCTCTCTGGGGAAAGGTCATTTTTTGATATAACTCAGTGAGGATTTCTAAATTGAAAGGGGACGCAGATTCAACATGGGGAATTTGCATCATCTGGTCAATGTCTTCGGGAGTGATGAAGAAGAGGACATCTCCAGATGAAGAGACGATGGCCCTCTGGTCGGGGATATAGTAGGCTTGGCATTTCAGCGTGAATTCAGGAAAATGGTGGATCTGGGGTAAAAGGTACAGGGGAAAATTGGACTCCCAGAGTCCAATTTCATCACTCTGGTCCAGGAACACTTCCCAGAGCCATGACTGGAGGTATGAAAAATCAAAGTCACAAATGGTATCAGCGATTAGTTGGTCTTTGTCAACCAACAGGATTTTGTCCAGGTCAATAGGAGGAGGAAGAAAAGGGTTCTCTTCTCCTTCCGCGGGTCTTGGCTTTGGCGCCATCTCTGCAACAGTACCTTCAATAATCAATATGTTAGTGGGGTTGACTGACTGTGGATGAAGGCGACTGGAAAGAAATGGAGGAATAATAGGTAAGTTTTCTAGTGCGATGGAAGAATAACGAATGACATGGGCATAACGGTAGCTTTATTCAAAACTGGGGTCAATTGTACGCGGGAGACAGGTCAGCAGGATAACGGGTATGTTATCCTGTAATAAATGGACAACGAACCACTTGGGATGAGGTGGTAGGTGGCGGTGGCCAAAGCATACATACGGGTGATGGGGAGGCTGGTGATTGGAGATAAAAGTTGCCATAAGGGGCTGTTCATGAGTGAAAAAGGGTTAGGTACTGACAGCGGGGACTGACAACAGTTATGTGACGAGACTCCTTCAGGAACAAGTGGAAAAAGTGGGAGATGACATCCCTGAGTGATTGGGGTTGTCAGATGGTAGACAGGGATAGGAATTCTGGACCAATAGGATAATGCCACATGTGACAAAGGGCCCGCTGAAGGGAATATTCATTCTGGACCCCCCCCTTTGGTTAAAAGAAGAACAACAAGGGGGGTCCGAAATCCATTGTAGGTAGTTGATCTGCGCACCCGTTCCCTGGCCATAGATCTTAGTGTGACCTTTATTACTCATTCCGGACCCCCCCTTCCATTAAAGGTAGAACGGATGGGGGGGTCCGTAATCCATTGTGCACCGTTGATTTAAGTGCCCTTCCCCGGGTCGTCCAGATGTGCGCCAATGTTATTACTGATTTCGGATCCCCCCTCCCCTCTGGTTAAAAGTAGAACCGTCGGGGGGGTCTGGAATGCTCTGTGTGCCATAGATCTGGGCGCCACGATTTGGATCGTTGAAAAGTGCATGGAGCATACACCAAGAGCGAAGAAAAATGCACTGGGAAACTTAGGATAAGTGCATTTTTTGGGTTTTTTCCAATCTTTTCACATAGACACCACCAAGGGGACTTCGTCTAAACTATTCTTAGGCAATGGAGACATGGTGTAGCTTTTTCATCAATCTGGTTTCATGGGTGGTGAGGCAAATGAAGCAACTAACCTACATGCTAACCTATCTTCCTAGGACTATTTACCCAAATTAAACTGTTGGGTTAAGAAATTACTCTACCTAAGGGCTATCTAACCAGGATTAGACAGTCTGGTCAGATTTATTCACTAACCTATCAACATTAAATTTAAAAAGAACTTGACCATGCTTGAGAGGTATGGCCAAGTTACTATTATTGTATGGGGCTTTTCTTTTAATTATTTTATGCCCTCT
>SNQJ01S0036134.1:18402-37690 GCA_010110895.2 Picea sitchensis | reverse complement strand
GTTTCATCATTCTGCCATTCATAGGTGCTCCTGGCAGATCTGACCCATCGACGTTGTTTAGAAAAAATGCATTATTTCCTCTGAAAGCTTGGATCATGTATGGACCTGTCCACAGATGATCAAATTTCCCATGCTTTCCCTTGTCCTCATTCCTGGAGTCCCATCGCAACACCAAATCCCCCAGCTCAAAATCATCCTCCTTAGTTCGTTTGTCAAAGATCTTCTTGATGTTTTCTTGGACGACCTATGTTTTGTTGAACACTTCTTCTCTAGTCTATTGCAAATGGATCATCTGGTTGATTCTTCTTTGTGAATCATTTGGCTCAGCTTGCACCTCTTGAAGTAATTTCATGACAGGGACTCCTAGAGAAGTAGGGAAAACTGCCTCTGTACCATAGACCAACTAGTAAGGTGACATGCCAATTGACCTTTTGGTGGTCAGTCTATCTTCCCATAAAGCAAATACCAACTTATCATGCCATGATTTTTTGTTTTCATGCAATGTTTTCTTGATGATATTTACCAAAGTTTTATTTGAAGATTCCGCCAACCCATTCCCCTGAGGGTAGTAGGCTGTAGAATGCCCCAAACCAATGTGGTACCAGTTGCATAAATCTATGAGTGTCTTTGACCGAAAGGCAGCTGCATTGTTAGTTATGATCTTTCTAGGACAACCAAAACGAGATAAAATATTATTTTCAAGAAATTTGATGATAACAGAGTCAGTGGCTTGCCTGCTTGGTGCTGCCTCGATCCATTTAGTAAAATAATCGGTGGCAGTAGTGATCCATCTGTGTTGGTCTGAGGAAGGTGGGTGAATTTCTCTAATGAAATCGAGCCTCCATTGCTGGAAAGGGGCCTCAACTGATATAGGTTTCAGAGGTAAAGGAAGGAGTTTCCTTTTGCCTTCGAACAGTTGACACTGGTGACATGCTGTTACCTTCTGATGCACATCTGCGAATAGGGTGGGCCAGTAAAATCCAGCTCTGAGTATTTTTTTGGCTGTGACCTTCCAGTTCAAATGGCCACCACATTCTCCTGCATGAAACTATTGCAACACTTTATCAGCTTCATCCTTCAGTAAACAATTTAACAGAATGCCTGCAGGGTCTTGCCAATATAAATTTCCTTCTAGAATACAGAATTTCAAAGCCTTCAACTCTAAAAATCTAGCTTTAATCTTAGTTAAACCAGGGGGAGCTTGTAAATTTTGTAAAATGAATATAAGGTCTGCATACCATGGAGAGTTGAGAAATACCTCTCTAACGTTAGGAGTCGCCATCTTGCCCTGTTCATCTGCCACATCTAGAAAATTAATGTCAAGAGACTGGAAGTTAGATTCATCCATTAATTTAGCAAGGCCTTGGCCTTTTATCAGTTTTGTGGGCTTAATCTCTATATTGTACTCTAAAATAATAGAAATCCATTTTCCCCTTCTTCCATCAGGGTTATCCTGTGTCAAGATATCTTTTACTACCGCGTTCAGAACATAAGCTATGGTGTGGGAATGGAGAATGTAGACCCTGAAGTCCTTTATGGCTTTTACCAAAGCAAAATCTTGCTTCTCCATGATATTGTAGTTCAAGGCAGCGTCTCTTAATGCCTTGCTGAAAAAAGCTATGGGTTGTTCATACCCTTCGTTGTTCTTCTGCAGTAATACAACTGCTATAGTATGTTCAGAGGTGAAAGAAAAAAGATAGAAATCTTTAGTGAAATCGGGACTGATCAAAACTGGGGCTTCTGTGAGTGCTCGTTTGACTTGTTCGAAGGATTGTCTCGACTCAGAGTCCCATTTTATTTTTACATCCTTTTTAAGCATGTTGGTAATGTTTCGGAGGAGTTCGTCCAGATTGGGAATGAATCTTCGTAGAAAGTTAATTTGACCGATAAAAGACTGTAGTTCTTTGAGGTTTCTCGGGCATTCTAACTTTAGTATGGCCTCGATTCTGCTGGGGTCTATTCTGATTCCATCTTTAGAGATGATGTGTCCCAACAGTTTGCCTTCTTCTAACCCGAAAAGACACTTTTTAGGATTTAACGAAATCCCAAACTTTCTACATTTCTCGAAAACTCGTCTAAGGTGTCGTAGGTGTTCATCATCAGATTTGGAAAACACAGTCACATCATCTAAATAAATGACAATAAACTTACCCGATTCTTCCACGAAGGCAATATCCATTGCCCTCTGAAACGTGGCTCCTGCATTCATCAGACCGAAAGGCATCTTCACATACATGAAAGTGCCCCATGGTGTGGTAAAAGTAGTTTTATCTTGATCGTCTGGGTGAACTAAGACTTGGTTGTAGCCTGAGAAACCATCCAATAAAGATATCCTACTGGACCCGACCACCCTTTGCAAGAGGTGGTCCATTTTCGGTAATGGGTAATTATCTTTCAGGGATACTTTGTTCAGATTTCAGAAATCAATACAGAGCCTGATTTCCCCAGTTTTCTTCCATGTAGGGACTAAATTAGAGACCCACTTAGAGAAATGTAGCGGGACTATGATCTTGGCATCGTACATTTTCTTGATTTCTTTTTCTATCAGGGGGAGCAACTTGGGATTTATCCTCCTAAGTTTTTGCCTAAATGGTTTTTGGTCTTCCTTTATGGGAATCCTGTGCTGTATGATGCTGGTATCATAGGCTTTCAAATCTTCATAGCCCCAGGCAAAAACATCTGAATATTCTTTGAATAGCTCAATGTACTTAAGCTTTTGTTCTGGGGGTAATGATTTGGACAATTTGACCATCCTAGGCTTCTCTTTAGTCCCTATATTACAGTCCTCTACCTCTTGTCCATGGGATTCTATTTTTGGTTTCTTAGCTACATCGTTACTGTCAAACAGGTCTTCTAAAGGAACAAGCCCTCTAGGTAAAACATTGATTTTTAACTGTAAAATATCGGCATCCATTTCATCATACCCTAACTCTCCTGAATCTACTGTATATACTCCTAAATCTACAGTATTCACACTATCTATTTCAAACTCAAAATTATTTACATTCTCGTCTTCATTTTCTAAATCTATATTTGTACATTCAAAATCGTTCTTGCATTACAGAAAGTCTTCTATCTGATCATCATTTCCAAACACTTGCCAGTACCTGATATTATCAGGAACCATCGGTCTGCATTTCACTTCAACAGTGTATGGGCGAGTTTGGCGGAAAGGAATCTTGCAGGAGGCTGCTGACGTAGCCAATCCATCGGCCAGAATATTCTGTCCTCTCGGCATTACCTGCATGTCAACCTTATTAAAACACTTCAAAGCATCAAGAAAAACATTCCTGTAGGCTCTAAGGCATGGGTGTTTAGCAACATACTCCCCTTTTATTTTCTTGATTATTAATTCAGAGTCACCCCTTACCATTATCTGCTTAGCACCAACTTTTTTCAGCATCTTCAGACTGAGCATTAAAGCTTCATACTCGGCAACATTGTTAGTGCACTAGAAATTTAATTTGTAGGAATGATTTTTTGAATACCTGTTTCGATGATTATGCAGACAGAATCCAGCTCCTACTCCTTCTTTACTCACAGCCCCATCAAAATCCATACTCAAGAAATCGGTGGGGAATTCTTCAGTGATTACATTTTTCATCTTTGCTACCTCACCACTTTCTAGACCTTCATCTTGACTAGATACATCTTCCATCAGCTGAGTATCTTTCTCTTCCGTATCACCATCATTGTACAAGATGAATGAATCTAAATCTGAATGAGCAGAGTAAAGGGGGTAATTGTGCGGTTTCTCTTGGCTACTGACCATGTACTTCATCAGTGTTTCTATATATAATCTCCTCTGTTTCCCAAACACTGGGATAGTGGCGTAAGACATATCCAGTTGCAAGGTTCCTTTCAACTTAGCTCCCCAAGACCGGGATAACAACATTCCATACTTTGTTGGGATGTCTGCAACCACCACGTCCATTACCATGCTTTTCGAAGGGATCTGGACCAGGGTGATGCATAGGTCCTTGATCAAACCAATACATTTGACTTTGCTGGAGTCGAATGAGTGTAAATTCTTGTATGGTCTGGTGACCTCCAATCCCAGTTTTTCCATTACTGCTTTAGGCATCAGATTATGTGAGGCACCTGAATCTAGCATAGCATTATTCAATATCAAGTCGTGTATATTTAAACTGATGTAAAAGGGAGCTACATCATCGGTATCGTATCGACCATCTACTTTAGGTCCGAAAAGGAGTTTGCGATGATCGTCAGTAAGGTTCACAGTGTTTGAATGAGTCACTGATCCAATAGTCAAGGCCTTGGTGCCTATGTCAGGTTCAATGGCCAATGCTTTTATTACTTGTGAACGATACCCGGCTCTGTGCATCAACTCTGTAAGTGGGATGGGAATTTTTATTTTTGCCAATTCCCCTTCAAGGATAAAGGGTGTAAGATCTCTTCCTTGGCTCATTAGTTCTGACTTGTCCTCCATGTTCTTTGGCTCAGAAGTACTCGTCATGTTGACGTGTGAAGCATCAGGATGTGAGGGTCTTTTCAGAATAGTGATGTTTTTCTTCAAAGGAGCGTCAGCTTTACTCCTCTCAGAAATCTTCTCGGCAATGGTCTTCTCAGAAGCCTTCTCAGGAGTCTTCTCAGTAGAATGTTCAGGGGTTTTCTTGGTTTCGACTGTCTTCTGTGTTTTAGTCGTCTTCTTGGGAGAAGTCCCTTCTATCTTCGAACTCCCTTCTGTCTTCTTTCTACGTAGATTGTACTGCCGGTGTACCTCTAGAATAGAATTCTCAAAGGCATGTTGTTCTGCATCTTCAGCTTCTTCACTTACCTTTGTTTGATTTAGAAGAAAGAGTTCATGCTATTCTTGAGTAAGGAAAATGGCCTCATTGTCGTGAATTCCCATAAGGTTGATGTGAGTGTCCTCCAATTCCTCAATCACCTCTCCCCCTTCATCAGCATAGTTTTCCTGTAGAGGAGGCCTGATCTGCTGATCTAGGCCCCTCTGTTCTCTTTGATCCCTAGGATCTCTCTGTCTGATTTGAGAAGGGTTTCTTCAGAAATTGGGGTTCCAAATCTGGGGAGAAGGTGTATTGTCTCTCGGAGGATTTCTGTCTGACACGTTTACTCTTTCCATCAATAGTTCCAATTTTCTGAACATAGAATCCAATTTGGAATCAGGGGTCGACGTGGAAGGTTCTTCTTTGATCGTGACTCTCCTTTCTAACCTTTGACGGGCCCTTTTCGCCAACAGATTGGCCTCCACACTAATAGCACTTTTTTTCATGTCCTCTAGGGTGGAAGCATTTCTTTATCTTAATTGGTAAGACATGTCAGCATCAAATACATCAGGGAACTTAATCAATGCCAAACCCTGTGGAGGTTTGATTTTAGTGGGGATTTCATTGTACAAGTTGTTAAAACGAGTGCAATAATCTTGTACCGTCTCACCTTGATTTCTTTTTATATTCTCGTATTCTGATAGTATTTGGAGAGGGTTTATATTTACCTCCCATCTGTCAAGAAAACTTCTTTGGAATGCAACAAGGTTAGGAACTGAGGCAGTAGGTAAATCTTTGAATCATTTCTTGATGTCTCCTATCAGAATCTGGGCAAACAGTCGCATTTGAACGTCATCCTCATCAACTTATTGCAGGTCGAAATAGTCGTTCATTTTATCCACATGTTGTTGGGTGTTTAAAGGTCCATTTGCATCTAACTGTGGAAGTCTTGTTTGGTAGTATTGGGGAATGGCATGCAGCGGAGCAGCCAACACCAAAGGAGCATATCGAGCTGCCATGATGGGTGGAGGAGGTGGACCGACAACCTGGATGTTCGGAGAGGTAGCGACTGAAGACGAGGACGAGGAGGGACTGGGCAGTAATGAGGTAGTGATTTGTAGTTTAGTCGTGGGAGACAAGACTTTGGGGGTTCAGGGTTGTAACACAGTTGGGTCAAAGACGAGTCTAGACACAAAAGTTTCAGACCGTGTTCTAACCAGGCTTTGTTGTGGAAAGGAATCAAGATCAAGGTTTTGAGAGATATCTGGTTCTCCTGAAAAGGAAGGAGACTTATGAAGGGGAGTATAACTCATGGAACTGGAAGCTAAGGTATTTCGCCTGAACAACTGCTCAGGGCTATCTATCACTATCGCGGGTTCTAGGTCTGGATGAGATCGAGTGTGAACTTTCTTGGGAGCCAGAACTCTTTTTGGTTTTTATATATGTATATATATATATATATTTTATTTTGTGAGTCTGAAAATAATATGTACAAAGTTTGATCAACCTCTAAACATTACTTTCTTCTCAGAATCGAACGTTCTTTTTCGGGGAAAGAAAACGTGAAATTATCAGTTTTTAGTTCTTCCTCAGTGGAGTCGCCATTATGTTAGCACTTGGTAAATTTCCTAGAGGTTGAAAAAGAAGAAATCTACAAAGGTAACTTTATCCAACCACTTTTAAAGCTGGGATCTAGCCCTTCTAGCTTCAGAGAGGGATCTCTCTATATGATTTAGCTTTGTTTTTAATTCAGATATTAGGCTAGGTAAAGGAACTGTAGGTTTATTGGTCAAAGAGTTTGTAAATCGGTTGAGATAGTCTACACATCCATTGGGCTATGGGGTCTGTATTTAATTAAATATGAGATACAACTAGAAACGCCGAAAGAAGACTTTCACAGAGCGAGATAATATACTCACTGGATCTTTTAGTAATTTAAATGATGGACAGAAGAAAACATAAGAAAGATAACTTCAACTAACAAGCAGTTAAGAATTTCTTAATCGAAGATATCAGAGGATAAACATTAAAATCTTTAGAATCGGAAACAAGGTATCAAAGATAAATCATGAAACATTACGTTACTCTTAAAGATTAGTTCCAGAAAAAAAAATGATTACAGAGAAAGAAAAACATTCAACTTAGAAAATCAACATCACCAGTGAATACATGCAAGAATCCTGTAAAAGTGCCTCCTCTTTATTAATGGCAGATCTCTTCAAAAATAGTACAATTTGATAGCGATAGGGTGTGTGAATCAACAACCCCCAATACTTCGAAAAGTGAAGTATTTATAATCTCAAAATACAAATGTTCCTGTCATAACTGATCAGGACATGCTCATTCTATTTTTAGTCTAACTGCTTTAACTAATCAAAACTACTTGATGACTCGGTACAACTGCATGCAGAATTTATGGGGTAGGCCGTTGGCGAGGTTCCTGTGCAACCTCTTCTGACTGGACAACTGACTGGATTGGGACAGCTCATCTTCTAGTCTAGTAGATCACAAA
This sequence comes from Picea sitchensis, assembly GCA_010110895.2. NCBI lineage: Eukaryota > Viridiplantae > Streptophyta > Pinopsida > Pinales > Pinaceae > Picea > Picea sitchensis. The sequence goes on along the minus strand of SNQJ01S0036134.1, from coordinate 30,430 downwards.
GTTCTTCCCATCTGAGATGACTTGTCACTGTGACTTTGAGTAGTCTCCGATACACTTCATCCATGTCTGTATACTTAGCGAATGTGGGCTTAATGAGGAATATGTATCGAATCTCGTGTTGGATACTAATTTCCAATTGCAGGGCATCCATGAATGCTTTGCTAGTGATGCTCCTTTGTATCCCTGCAAACTTTGAACTGTCCTTAGCCACTTCAGCCAGTCTCTTCTCGTAATCTGGGAGTGTCATAAGTTTGTCATTAATGACCTTCAGACCAGGTAGGCCTTTCTTTTGGAGAGCATCAATCTTATTGAAGAACTTATGTACTCCTTGGTCCATGACCTGAACCTTCTCTTCAAGATGAAGCATTAGACTTCTCTTGGTTAAGACCCTTTTTACTTCAAGTATAGTCTCTATTCTGTCATCGATATTTAGTTCTTCAAGTTCTTCTCTGGTCTTGGAATTCAAGAACCTGATGATCTCATTTTCTTGTGTTGGCATGTCTCCCAGTTCCACTCTGATTTTCTCAATGGCCTCTTTGCTCCTCTGGAGAAACTCATTCTGTTCAAACATGATTTGGATCATGGGCTAGATTTCATTTGTGGACTTGGTTATGTCTGTCCATACATTCTCTTTGACCTCATCCAAAGTCTTCCCTGCCATTGTTTTCTTTTGGAGCTGTTGTAACTCTTTCCTGAGATGCTCTGTTACCTGCTTTTCTTTGGATAAGCTTGTCTGGAAGGAAGTTTTGAGCTCCTGGAGGTTCTCAACTTATTTCTTAAGTCTACTCATTTCTGTCTCTTCTAGGTTCATCTTCTCCATGGATTTTGCAAGGTCTGTTGTCCCTTCTGGTGGTGTCACTGATGTTGCAGATGGGATTGTTGTCACGACTGCTGTGCTTTCTCCTGAGATAGGAATGGTACTCAATGGAATGAATTCCATTGGTTTCATATGCTCTTTCTCTTTTAGTAACCTCTCCATCTCAGCCTCCATCTCTTTGAGCTGAGAATTCTGCTCCATGAGCAACCTTAGCATCTCATCGTTCTCATATTCCTTCTCTGCTATCTCCTTCACCTGTGAGTCTTCTGTGGGAAAGAGCTTCAGCTGTTTTCTAAAGGATGCAATGTCTGCATTTTTCTTCTTTATCATCTCTTTTGCCACTTTGAGGTTCGCAAGATCATAGCTGATCTTGAGGACCAGCTCCCCCAACGTCTTGATTCTGTTATCTTTTGCGAAAGATGATTTTTTCTCCAGCTTGATTTGTGTCTGAGCATTGTTCAATGATATCTGAAATTTTGCTGCAGAAGCTGAAGCATGTGCCAATGTGTGAAAGACCATCTCCCCTGTTTGTTTGTGTAGATCCATCTGATCTGTTGGATGCACATTCTTCACCTAGAATTCGAAGGTGGCCCTCTTGTAGTCTGAGATCACCTTGGGATCCGGTACCTGAGCTTGAAGGTAGGTCATGTGCATTCTTCCTTTTTCTGTGTCAAATGCCGACAACATCCTGTGCTGCGCAGTTGACGACTGCTTCTAAAACTAGGCGTAAGTACTGCTGGTGAGGGTCTGGTTCTTTTTCTTGATCAATTCATACTTCTCGAATATGCCCAACTGGGGCCCAGTCTTGCCTGGCTGAGTGTCCAGGGGAGAATCTGTGGATTTATTAGGTACTGCTGGGCTGATTCCCTGATAAAGGATCGAACCAAAAGGTGGAATGACCGGCTTGATCACTGTGGTAGTTACTATGGTGGGTGGGAGTTCTTGTTCTACTATCGTGCCAGGCGTTGAAACTGTCTTTGGCCTCTTGGTGTGCATCTGGAACTCTTCTGATGACACCTCTGTTATAGGTGGAGATGACTCTTGTCAAGGATTTTTTTCCTTTGGGACCTGAGGTGTGGTAGTGGGTGGCACACTCGTTGAGGGAACCTGCTGTTCCACTTCAACTTGTTGTTCCATTTCGACTAAGGTGTCGGGCACCCATACTATCTGATTTGCAAACTTTTCGATCTCGGGCTTGGACTCATGCACATACAGGATATTCTTATTTTTCACCCGCATGGATCATAGTGCGATGGGAAGCTTAAGAAAAACTTCATCTCTTTCAGCATCTGGTCCGCTTCTTCTTCGGCACCACGACTGTTGCAGATAAAAGAACTTATCTGCCCCTTGATGCACAGCTGTTGCTTTTTCTTCAATGAGACGAAATGAATGTCGTCTGAATTCATAATTTGTCTAATATACTCTAATGCAAAGATTCTTACTGGAACGTACTTTGGCATCTTATAGGGTGCCAATTTTCACCTGAACACTCTGATCTCAGTGTGGTTCTGATACAGGAACCAGTCTCTTGTCTTTGCATTGTCCGAGAGATGTAGAATTCTCTGGACCTCATCATTTATTCGTGGCTCGGGCCTGCCGCTCAGCATGCTTACCACTGGGTGATAGAAAAGATCAATGAAAACCTTGAAGCTATACTCTGTGGAGTTATGCTTCAGTAGAGAAGTCCATGCTGTGACTGGCTGGGGCCTTCCATCTGCGTCCATCTTCTGCATGGAGAAACTGAATTTATCTGCTTGAAAATAAATGAACATGTATGCTAGTATAGAAGAATATCTGAACATTCCCTCTGTGCCAAAATTCATGAACTGTTCATGAATATATCAGCCAGGAAGGTGCTGTAGTTGAACTGCGTTGTGGGCTTTTCATCATTTGAGAAAATGGACAGAAAACCCAGGATGGGCTCATCAACCCATTGGTTAGAATAGTAACCAAGCAAGGCACAAAGGGAAGAAATGATTTGGTTTCTTTTGGTGGAGAACATGGATGACGGGTAAGGGGGATTTGTGGAAGGGAATTGAGCGGAAGTGGGGAGGAAAATCTCGAATATCTGAGCTCTCTAGGGAAAGGTCATTTTTTGATATAACTCAGTGAGGATTTCTAAATTGAAAGGGGACGCAGATTCAACACGGGGAATTTGCATCGTTTGTTCAATGTCTTCGGGAGTAATGAAGAAGAGGACATCTCCAGATGAAGAGACGATGGCCCTCTGGTCAGGGATATAGTGGACTTGGCATTTTAGCGCGAATTCAGAAAAATGGTTGATCTGGGGGAAAAGGTACAGGGGAAAATTGAACTCCCAGAGTCCAATTTCATCACTCTAGTCTAGGAAGACTTCCCGGAGCCATGACTGGAGGTGTGAAAAATCAAAGTCGCAAATGGTATCAGCGATTAGTTGGTCTTTTTCAACCAACAAGATTTTTTCCAGGTTGACAGGGGGAGGAAGAAAAGGGTTCTCTTCTCCTTCTGCAGGTCTTGGCTTTGGTGCCATCTTTGCAACAATGCCTGCAATAAACAATATGTTAGTGGGGTCGACTGACTGTGGATGAAGGCGACGGGAAAGCAATGGAGGAATAATAGGTAAGTTTTATGGCATGATGGAAGAATAACGAATGACAGGGGCATAACGGTAGCTTTATTAAAAACTGGGGTCGGTTGTACACGGGAGATAGGTCAGCAGGATAACGGGTATGTTATCCTGTAATAAATGGACAACAGGCCACTTGGGATGAGGTGGTAGGTGATGGTGGCCAAAGCATATGGACGGGTGACGGGGAGGTTGGTGATTGGAGATAAAAGTCACCATAAGGGATTGTTCATGAGTGAAAAAGGGTTAGGTACTGACAGCGGGGACTGACAACAGTTATGTGACGAGACACCTTCAGGAGCAAGTGGAACAAGTGGGGGATGACGTCCCTGAGTGATGGGGGCTGTCAGATGGCAGATAGGGATAGGACTTCTGGACCAATAGGATAATGCCACATGTGACAAAGGGCTCGTCGAAGAGAATATTCATTCTGGACCCCCCCCCTTTGGTTAATAGTAGAACAACAAGGGGGGTCCGAAATCCATTGTAGGTTGTTGATCTGCGCACCCGTTCCCTGGCCACAGATCTTAGCGTGACCTTTATTACTCATTCTGGACCTCCCCCCTTCCATTAAAGGTAGAACGGACGGGGGGGTCCGGAATCCATTGTGAACCGTTGATTTAAGCGCCCTTTCTTGGGTCGTCCAGATGTGCACCAATGTTATTACTGATTCCAGACCCCCCCCCAGTTAAAAGTAGAATGGTTGGGGGGGGGTCTGGAATTCTCTGTGTGTCGTAGATCTAGGCGCCACAATCTGGATTGTTGAAAAGTGCATGGAGCATACACCAGGAGTGGAGAAAAATGCATTGGGAAACTTAGGATAAGTGCATTTTTTGGGTTTTTTCCAATCTTTTCACATAGACACCACCAAGGGGACTTCGTCTAAACTATTCTTAGGCAATGGAGACATGGTGTAGCTTTTTCATCAATCTGGTTTCATGGGTGGTGAGGAAAATGAAGCAACTAACCTACATGCTAACCTATCTTCCTAGGACTATTTACCCAGATTAAACTGTTGGGTTAAGAAATTACTCTACCTAAGGGCTATCTGACCAAGATTAGATAGTCTGGTCATATTTATTCACTAACCTATCAACATTAAATTTAAAAATAACTTGACCATGCTTGAAAGGTATGGCCAAGTTACTATTATTGTATGGGGCTTTTCTTTTAATTATTTTATGCCCTCTTTTCTTTTTCTTTTTCTTTTTCTTTTTCATTTTTTTTATTTTTCAAATTATTTGCAAAATGAAACATCATTTGTCAATAAAAACACTAGATACAGATAATATCCAAGTCATCAGTTGATTCCCATAATTTATGGGGTGATAACAGTTTCCACATGAGGGCCAGATAGTGACCATCGATCAATTGTCTTTCTCTAGACCTGACCCAACTTTGGGGGCATCCACAGTCCCGCTGATCAATAATCCTCAACTAGGTGTCATCAACGTAGTAGTTGGTTTGTGCCCATCTTTTATGGGTACTTTTGATTACCCACCTCTTCACGGCGATATCAAATTTATATCTAATCACCATAAGGTTGATATTTTTCAAGTTTCGTCATTCCACACGATTTAATTTGAGGATCCATGGATTCTTCCTTCCCCATCAGCCACGATGGAGGAGACAGAGAACTCAGGCATGTCCATGACCTTGTCTGCCGCTAAAATAGTGTACTCTTTAGTCCAGCAAGCTTCCGCTAACACTGATCCGACTCCTGCACAAGAGTTAGATCCACTTCTAGAGCCTATTTGGGCTTAGGGTTCTATCGCTAACGTTGATTCGTTAGACTTAGTCTTGCCTTCTAATGAAGTAGTAATCGAAGCAATGACTAGTCCGGACAAACCTTGGGAAGATCTTCATCATAGATCATATTTTCTCCCAGAGTTAAGCCGAATCGAAGCAGGAGAATTCACCATGACCATGACGGGAGATCAGCCGTGTCCTATTAATCTCTTAGCTACACATGACATTTATGATGAGGGCAATATGGTGACTATCACTGAAACTATACCAATAAACATATCCTGAAACCATGGCATCGTGGAGAGCATATTCATCGGAGTGGATTTCTCCCCCGAAGAGATTCAAATCTACACGGATATTTTCAAGGAATTTCGTGACATTTTTGCCTAGTCTTATGAGGAAATTCTAGGTATTGATCCAAAAATAGTTGAACATGAAATCACAATGTATCCTGATGCCAAGCATGTTCGACAGAAACTTTATCCAGTTAATCCTAAGAAAGCAGCAACCATCAATATTGAGGTTGAGAAATTGCTAAAGGAAGGTTTTATCTATCCTATCCATTTGACTCAATGGGTGTCAAATCTTGTGCTGGTCAATAAAAAACAAGGCATGATTCATGTATGTACTAATTTCTGTGATTTGAACAAGGCATGTCCCAAAGATAATTTTCCAAAACCATTCATTGACTAGATCATTGATGAACGTGATGGTTGCGAAGCCTTTTCTTTCATCGATGGTTTTTTGGGATATAATAAAATCCAAATCAAACCCGAATACCAACACAAAACGACATTAATTTGTCCGTGGGGTACATTCGCATATCATAAAATTCCTTTTGGTCTTAAAAATGCTGGAGCCACTTTCCAGTGGGCCATGTCTTTTGCCTTTCACGATCTCAAGCATATAGTCGAGGCCTATCTAGATGATTTAGCATCACGATCTCGCAAGATAATGGATCATCTCACACACCTTAGAATAATCTTTGAACGCTGTCGCTACTTTAGGATTTGCTTGAATCCAAACAAGTGCAGCTTTTGCGTAACGTCAGGACATTTTTTAGGTTTCATCGTATCAACAACATGAATCATGGTCGATCCTCTCAAGGTGGAGGCAATAATCTAGTTGTCCCCCCCACGCACAATCCTACAACTTCAAAGTCTACAAGGCAAGGCGAAATTTTTACGACGCTTCATCACCAACTATGCCAAAATCACCAAGGGATTTATGCACCTACTAAAGAAAGACGTTCCTTTTTACTGGGATGAAGGCACTCAATGCTCTTTCGACACATTAAAACACACCCTCACAACTGCATCTCTGCTACAACCACCTAACTATAACAAAGATTTCTTATTATATTTGGCTGCCGCAGAGTCCACCATTGGCATGGTTTTAGTTTAGAAAGATGATTCATTCTTAGAATACATGATCTATTACCTGAGCCGAGGCCTCGTAGGACTAGAACTCAATTATTCTAATATTCAAAAACTTGCGTTGGAAGCAGTTCATGCTGTTCAACGGTTCTGTCATTATGTTCTATTTCGCAAGACCATTGTCATTGCTGTCATGAATCCATTCCAGTACATGTTGACAGGACGGGTTATAGGAGGAAAAATTAGTAGATGGATAGTCATCCTCTAGGAATTTGACTTAGACTTTGTTTCAGCAAAGTCCAAAACATCATTGGTCTTCGCAAAGATTATTTCAGAACTTCTGATTGAGTCAGGTGACGTTGTTCCTGAAGAATCACCTATCCGGGGAGATATGTTTTTTATCACATCTTTAGATCCCTGGTACAGAGATATTCTTACCTATCTCTAGACTTTGAAGTTCCCCACTTCTGCTTCTCGTGATGAGCATCGGCGTATACGCCATCAGGCTAGGAATTATCTCATACTCAATGATACGTTGTATCAGAGAGGTGTAGACTGCATCTTACATCGATGTCTCACACATGAGGAGGCAGTCATCGTGCTCAACGATTTCCATACTGGAACTTGTGGCAGTCATTTGTATGGGTTGGAAACAACCCAAAATATTCTACAATCAGGTTACTTCTAGTTGATGCTTATCAAAGATTGTATAGAATCGATCAAGAAATGCCATCCGTGCCAAGTCTTTTCTCGAAAGATAATGGCACAACCTGCTCCTATGTTTTCTGTCATCACAGTTGGTCCCTTCACCAAGTGGGGGATTGATTACACTACTTGCAACCCCACGTCGGTAAGGGGGCACCGCTATATCATTGTAGTTGTAGACTACTTCACTAAGTGGGTCGAAGCTATGCCAACATTTAAAGATGATGGAGAGACTGAAGCTCTCTTTTTATTCAACCAGATCATAGCAAGGTTTGGCATCTCGAGAGAGATTTTTAATGACCATGGAAATCACTTTTAGAACCAAATGATGACCGAATTAACATCAAAGCTTGGGTTACGGCAAGAGAATTCATCACCCTACTACCCCCAAGCCAATGAGCAGGTGGAAGCTGTAAACAAAACTCTTAAGACTATTCTACAATGAACTATCAACTCAACCAAGTCAAATTGGCATTTGATGTTATACTCGGCATTATGAGCTTACCGAACATTTGTTAAGAATGAAACCGGTTTCTCACCTTTTCAACTCATTTACGGGCTGGAGGCAGTCTTGCCCATCGAATGTTAAATCCCATCTCTAAAATTGGCAGTACAATTATTGCCAGACACTTCTCCACTTGAAGAATGGTTAGTACACCTTAAGCAGCTCAATGAGCAGCATCGTGATGCATCCCTGACCAACAAAGATCACAAACATAAGGTCAAGTGTTAGTATGATAGGCCTGTTTGTCCTTGGATTTTCTCTGAAGGCGACCTTGTCTCGGTCTATGACCAAGATAAGGACCCCCTGGGGGCAGGAAAATTCAAACCCATGTGGTTCAGACCCTTCATCATAAAAGAGGTATTAAAAAAGGGCACTTATCGTCTAGTTGATTTTGAAGGGAATGCTTTGGCGGAACCTAGAAATGGGCTCTAGCTCAAGAAGTATTGCTCATAGGCAGGTCATTGTGTGTAACTTTTTGTAACATATGTATAGTCTTTGTACTATTACTTTTTAGTTTCTTTTAAGTATTATGGACGTGTCATTGATGTTATCTTTCGTCAATATGGTAGATGTCAAGTGATTCCAAGGAGTTTGTTGGGTATGCAAACGGTGCTAGTCGGCACACTCAGAGGCTTGCCTCCATAGCTTGGGTAATCTTTACACCTCAGGGCCAGTTGTTATCTTCCGGAGGTATATGCTTAGGTGACACCACAAATAATGTCGGCAAGTATAGTGCAGTTATTGAGTTGCTTTATGATGCCTTGTCATTGGGTATCTCTCATCTCTGTGTCTATATCGATGCTCAACTGGTTGTGTCACAGATAAACAGAGTATACCAGGTTCATGATCCAACTTTACACCAACGATTCCTTAGGGTACGTCTCTTAGAACGAAAATTTGATTATATTACATATTTTCATGTTCCTAGGAGATTAAACCAAATTATAGATACTGTAGCTAATCAAATTTTAGATTGGCATCTTGCACACATATAAAAGAACATTGACATAAGCATGTAAGTACATTTTTGGACACGTGATCCATAAGACACAAAAGATCAAAAAACCATATATAACATCATAAAACAATGAGAGTACATAGATGGATGCAAGCGCCTAAAAAATGGGACTAATAACGAGTCACGGGGATTATGCACTCAAAAATATATACAAGTAAGTGTTCATGGCACGTAAAACATCTAAATAGGTTCAGGGCCTATGGGCCCTGTTATAATAGTCCACAGCATGGGCTAAACGCCTAAACAATTGGACCCACATCCGAGGTGCCCCCACTACATGAGGTTGCATGGATGGTAGCATGTCCTCTATCTCTGCCATTGGGACTGTGCGAGTGAGTGCAGTGAAGTTCTTCTCAACTTGTCTAAGGACCCTCTCAGCCTCCCCGGCTGGGAGGTTCCCTACTACTGCTTCTCCCTCGGCAACGGTAACTGCAGCTTTTAGCCGTGGATGACACCTATTCCATGCATAATCGACAGGTCACACATCTTCATGCAACAAACTTATACCCGTCAAATACTCTGGCATACAAAAAATGATATATATAACAAAAATGACATAAAAATTACATATGAAAACAAAAAAGCTACAAAGGTGGAGACTTACCCATCTCCCCTCGCTCCTCAGCAGGAGGCATGGGTATCTCAGGATCTCTAGAAAAATCTATCCCTGCATATGGGTAATCCTCGATCATAGGGATCTGTCATGACAACCACGCAAATAAGTCATCATCGAAGGACTCATTAGTCCTTCCACCACCCTATCGTGGCAGTAATACTGCCCATCTACACACTACAGGAAAAGAGGCCTGATGTCCTTGTACTACTTCCCGAGGACTAAATCTCAGAACTCTCTCAAAGAAGAATGAACACAAAATCATCCCGAACCCAAAGTTCCTTTGTGTCCGTTGTCAGAAATCTGTCGATTGCCTCTTCATGCACTCAAGCATTGTGGTACTCCAATAAAAAATCTATGCATTCAAGCACTGGATAGCACAGTTCATCTATGCGTGAGATGCCTGATGCAAGGCTACTGAACCGGTAATCTGCCCAATCAATAATAATATCACCTACAACAATAGGTTAGTGATCTTACTCATGGGTACCTGGGAGCCCGCATGGTCAGTCCCAACCTCACAGTGCTCAACTATCAGTTACGATATCTTATTCAGTCCCGTAGGAAACATCCTGAAGTTGACTGGTTCCCCTCTCCTCGAGAGGCCAGTCAAAAAATAGATATCCTCGGTGGTGGGCACCAGTGATTTCCCCTCTATCATGAAGGCCTCTGCATCAGGGTGCCAGTAGTCAATCAAGAAATTCAGTAGCCTTGGTTGCACTCACATAAATGGACATAGGAAGAACTTTAGTAAACCACATTGCATAAACACGGCCACGAAATTTGGATCTCCCGCAACCAACTCACTAATTGCTTCATGCTCCCTTTCCCTCCACTGGACATAAATCCTGCCAACACAACAAAGTTCAGGAGGGTCAGTACTTGCCCTTTAGTTCTTTTTTTTCTACAAAAGGGGGGTCTACGCGAGCTGTAGAGGCGATAGTCGCATGTACATGCAGGAAGCCTTTACTCAGCCTAAGTGTACACACAGCCTATCCAGAGACATCCCACATGTACCTAGGGCCGACCTTTTAAAGGTCGACGCCCACCAAAAAAATGAAAGCAAATGCAAAATTGAAGAATTGAATAGCTAGATAAGGGAGTTTGTACTTACTTGGTCCAAGCGGAAGTTCGTTTCGTCCACTGTAGCACTCAGAATCACCATTTTTATCAAAGGGGATCTTTTGGCTCCAGAGTTAGTTTCCAAATCAACAATGGTGATAATGAGCTGCTAGATTCTATTTATAGACTTTTTGGCCTCTTTTTGTCACTTTTTTGGCCTCCGTTATCAGTTTCGTTATACCAAAAACCATTTATAGTGATTCAAGAGTTATACGGGAGGGATTTGATCGGGTATTGGGACACTTTTTTGAGTTTTGAGAAATTTTTGACGGTCCATGAAATTTTTTCCAAGAATCAACTTGAGCATATAGGTTAGGTTACTACCCTAACTTTTGCGTCTCATTGTCTTTTCCCTCTGCTATAGGATCAATCCCATCAGGTTGTGACACTGAACCATCATATCTGCTTTAGAAGTGTCACAACTTGGCAGTAGAGCTTAACAGAACATGGATGCCCTAGGTAGGTCATGGTTGCATTATGGTGTCCATGTTGTCTCTAAAACACTGTAGGCTCGGGAGTCCTTGTAGTCTTTCCTGAATTTGAATTTGAGCCTCATTTTCATGATTCTTCTTCGCTCTTGATCTCACACTCGGGACTCCCAAAAAACTAACGGATCTCCTTTTAATCCCTTTTTAGACCCTCTAAACATGAAAATATTGCTGAGCGATCTTGTGGCCTTTCACACTCGTTAAACTGAAATTTGAAGTCACATCTGTCCGGAGGTAGTTTACCCCTTTTTCGGTCCAGACGGTCAACTGTATGAACAAAGGTATACTCTATAGAACTTTCGTTCTGTAGAAGAGTACTCTCAGGTATAATTTTATCCCTTTTTCGGGCCTGAGGGACTAAACTTAAGAAAAAGAAACCCCCACGGAGTCCATATTTAATTTCTTTTCAGACTCCCTAAAATTGAAAAGATCACCAAGTGACCTTATTCTTTCACACTCGTTAAATTGGTCCAGAAGAATATTCCCGACGGAGTCCATAGTTAATCTTTTTTCAGACTCCTTAAAAGTGAAAAAATGGCTGAGTGATCTTGTCCTTATCACACTCGTTAAAATGGTTTTGAATCGACATCTAATCGGTGCTAGTTTACCTCTTTTTCGAACCGAATAGACTATCTTCGAAAAAGGTACCCCAGTGGAGTCTCCTTTTATGTTTTTTCAGACTATCTAAATATGAAAAACCACCAAGATTACCTTCTCTGGGCTCATTAAACTTACATCGAAGGGTATTACCATTGTGTGTTTTATCAACCACATTTGCATACCTTATCCACCAGCTTTGTGAAAGTTTGCTTCTGTGTCTTAACACCTTTGGCTGCTGAAGGATTTTTCCCGAGTATCATTTTACTAGAACATCAGTCTTGTCCTTGTGCCTTGAACTTGTATGTTTGCAATACTTGTTCCTCCATTTGTAACGTAATATTCCTTTATTATTTTTCCACAATTATCGAAAAGAACAAAAAAATCAAATATACCCCAAAAAGAGGAAGGGAAAAGTATTTTCTTTATTGGC
>SNQJ01S0036134.1:0-18392 GCA_010110895.2 Picea sitchensis | reverse complement strand
CTGGAGAGTTTGGCATTCAGATCTGCTTGTATTGATCTTCATTTCTTATTCAGCCTTTGGAGGAATCTTTTGTATTAGCGGGAGCATTTTGTAGTAGCTCTTATCTATTGTCTATCTTCTTCGCCATCTGTTGAGCATTCTATATCGACATCTTCATTGTAGCAGGTTTCTCTATTTTATGAATAAAAAAGAATTGAGATGTTTTGGCTTGTCTATCTTATTGCATATGGTTGAGGTATGTTCCATGGTTATCTCTTTCTATTATTTGCTGCATACACATATATAAACACATCTAAAAAGTAGATCAGCAAAGTGTTTGACGAAATACCACAACCAGGAAAAAGTTTTAAAAAGACACCAAAATCGTGATGATCCTTGCATAATGGCTTGGGATCATTACACTCTTCGTATTTGTGGAGCCTCCAAATGGTTAAAGAGATATGTCGCCAGAGTCTTCTTCGAAGCTTCGTGCTTCAGGCGTTTCAACAAGTCATAACTTTAAAAAGCCTGAAACCTGAATATATCTGTTATCACTTTTTCACCAACTTTTGAAAGACATGTTTCATGGCAAACATGTATGTTTTAAATCTTCCCTGAATCAACACGTGGCACCTTTCCCTGAGCTTTTAATCTAAAGATTCACGTGATTCTAATTAACACTTAGCACCCCCTGGCCTCGACACATCATCTAAAATGATGTCATCTTCGACACATCACTACGGGTAATATCCTTTCGAGGATATAATAAGGAACTAACTTTCAAATCCATGAAGCGATAAAATCTTGAAATATCAAATCCTAATTAATTAAGTTAATCTCGATTGAAGACGGTTATTAAATTCGTACTTCGGAAGTTCAGACGTTTATCATCCCTCACATCTTGAAATCTTCGAAGTTTGAACTTCCGAAATATTTCAAAATTAAAAGGGGTTGATTAAAACTAAAAATGATTATCCAATACTTAATCATTTCGCGGTTTCGGGTTTCGGGTATTCTATCTCGAGCTACTCATTAAAATCTTGAATCCTGAATACACAAAAATGTTTAAAGTTAAACATGATTAATTAATATATTAAACAATATTATCTCATAATTAATTTCTCACAAGTTCGCGATTCGGGAATTTTCAAATCTGTTTCATCCAAGTTCTCAATCACGAACCACCAATACTTATGGCATTAATCATGAATCAATAGCAATGATTTCAATATAGATTGCAGATCATTGCCTAGATTTCCTCATTAAGGTAAATTAATTTTTCATCTGTAAAGGTACTCGTAAATCAATATGATTAAGGTGAATAATAATATTGGATTTTGAATTATATTATTATTCTCGTAAAATAACGAGTTTTAAGCCAGCTACATAAGCTCACACATTCTCCTGTAGCAGGTAACATAGTTTTGATTTCATTAATATCATGGCACCATGAAAAATGGATAAAGCATATGGTGAGAGTGTAAATTCGAACAAAGATGTTATCTCAGACACTTCACCGAGAGCCATAGATACCATGAAATACTCGACACAGGTGTTCAATATTCTACAACATGAGTTGAAAAATTGCCTAGAGGATTTAGGTGACAAAGTAACCGAACCCCATGCGACTAAACTCAGGGATATAGCTGAGTCAGATATACACAAGATGGTTGTGTAGCCAAGTCTCATGTTGTATAACAACATGATAGGCTGGGCCCTAGAGAACGTCGACATTTCAACCAGGAGCATTTGCAATTCACATAAGGTTCTTGTTGGGTCTTTTCGACCAGAGAATATACAAGTAATATATACATTATTCCCCATTTTTAAACACAATTACAATGATGAATTCATAATGGAGTTTGACCAACAAGAGTGCACACAGCATGGGAAAAAATACCCTGATTTAATCAAGTACTGGTGGGGGCATCCTGAGAAATTTAGAGCCAACACTCACATCATATATGCCATAGCATCGTTAGATGCCCATATGATCTATGTGGCTATGATTCTATGTAGAATATTCAGGAAAAATGACTTCTCTCATTTCCTGTTGGAATGGGTACCAATTATTCATGAAGTGGTTAAGGGATATTCTTTCAACTAGGCTAAGATGTTATCAGACAACCTCACCAAATAAATCACAGGGTACCAATTGGAAAATTCCAAAGGGAAACTTGCTCCTTTCTACATGTCGGCATACATCATGGATGCCATTTTGTTTATCACTCCTTTCCCTCTGATGAGATGGAGATGGAACCCGACCAACACCGAGCCTATCCATTTCTATCACTCCAAGTTGTGGGATGACAAAGCCAGATATTTATTCTATGAAATATTTCATTATGTAGTGGTGCGGATTCATATCACCCTATACAGTTTCCCACCTCCCATAATTTCAGAAAGAATCATGGATAACCTGGGAAAAATAGCAGACTGGTATATTGAGGAAAACTTTTCCTATATCAGGATTTTTGGGTGCTTGGTTCCCCCCCCCTGTTCTCCCAAAATTTTAACCATATCGACTGGTATGCCAAAAGGTGGCTTATCATACCATGACAGGGGGCATTAGTAAAGAATTGAAAGTGGCCTAGAAAAAGGTATGGCCAACCTTTCCTTTTCACATTGGTATGTTTTCATTGCAAGATTTCAGCCATTCGAAAGTAGAGGTTGCGGCTCTAGAAGACATCAAGTTAGTTGATATTGAGTTTAAGAGGCACGATCCCCATAAGATTGTGGAAGATCACATGGCTCAACACAATTTAAGGAAGTATGTGCACGAGATTTCCCCTCAGGATGAAGTATTCAGGGGACTCAGGTCATATGAGGAAGTATTGATTAGAGTCTGAACTCTATCTCCTGATCAATTAGCCAATTTCGACAATTTTCATAAACATAGAAAGAATATTTTTCCAAAGGTATTACAAGGGGAGCCAATAATACCTTCATCTACATACGAAGCTACGCCTTAGGTATTAGAGGCAAGAAATTCTAACCAACAAAGTACTGAGGAAAATCCAAAGAATGTCAAAGTCTCAACACAGGGAGTGGAGACTTCATTACCATACCCACCAAGCACTCAAACAAAATTTCATCTTGAATATTTAAAAAAAAAGGGACAGGATACATCGCTGTCTACACCAGATACACCAGATATCAACACAACAAAGCAACAACCATCCACAGAGATAGGTAGCCCCATTATGTCATTAACACTTTTATAGTTGATTCAAGGAAATCCCAATGACCAAGTCATATTTATAGAGGACCTTACTCCAATTTCAGCTGAAGAAATGCCTCCTTCGGACTTCTTTTTCAGTAAGAAGAGAAGGGCCATAGTTAAAATAGAAATGCATCAAAAATATGGTAAAATAGTCAAAAGGAAAAGAATGTTATATGATGGATAGGGTCTATATGATACAAAATTATTTAGGGAAATGGTAGGCTCATTAGGTTCCTTTTCCATGGCCAATCAATGTTCAGTAGAAAATCTACCAAATTAGATGAAATAGAGAAAGTTATTGGTAAGGAAGTTGCAAGACTAGATGACGACCATGGAAAGGGATGTCAGAAATAATATGTACAAAGAGTTTGAACAAGTCATAGCCGATGACAAACATGAGATCCAAAAACTGAAATCTAACCTCAATGAACTCCATCAAAACTCGTAGGACAACAAAGAATTGGTCACTTAACAAGAAGAATTAATCATACAACTACAAGCCAATGTATACTTGGTTGATGGTACAACATTAGATATGGTAGCTTTCCAAGCTCAAGAACTAGAATTACATGAGAAGATGGAATCAACCAAGCAAGATCCTTTTACAAAAGTGGAATCCATTCAAAATTGTTACTAGGTGGTAGACCTTTCTCTGAATAACATTTACATTAAAGAAAGGGAAGACCAAAATATGATGTATCAACAACTCCTCAACTGTCTCTGTCTTAGAAAATTAGAGGTGACATAATTTTGAAGGCCAGGGAATCAAATATTGCCGAAAGAAAAAGATTGGCCAGAGAGGTACACAAAGCTTGTCTAGAAGAAATATCTTCACTAGACAAAGGTCTACTTGATGTTGAAGGAAATAATATCTCTGAATCCCTGGGAAAGATTGACATAGGAAGGAACCAATGTAACTCTAAGACAAGAAAAGAAGAGGCCATGACGATCATACAACAAATGAACCAAATTGATCTTATCCAAATAAAAAAATGGATACTAAGTCCAAGCATGGAGTTACATGACACATATTTTGGAGTAAAGAAGATACAGAAAAGGTTTCCCCAGATAGAAAAGAAGTTATACATTTTTGAATAAAATGATGGAACTGCACCTTTATGGGTTGGTGTTACAGTTAGTGAGCAGATGCATCCAATGTGTCGAATACAGGAAAGCCAACACATATGGAAACGAGTGATAAAACATGTGCATATGACTCATACAGGTCAGGATCAGATGACAACTATTTCCAAGTAAAGGATGAGGAGAAGAAACGCCTCTTCCAGCAGATGAAGAGACAAAGGAGAAGGCCAATGGAAGTTTTCAGTTTTACATATTGTAAAATTTAGTGTTTTTAGAATTATGAGAAGTCCAACCATTTTGAGTTGAGACCATTTTGTATAAAAACATAGATTAAAGACTTATTTATGGATGCTTCTTGTCGATTGTAATAAAGAAAACTATCCTTATAGAGTATTAATGAGATCTAATAGATCTACTTTCATAAAGTACTATGTATCTGAATTTGATCTCCCTCTTAGAGTGCAAGCTCTGATACGTATCAAATTTCGTAATCCCAACACTTAGATAAATTGTTTACTAGTGTTTTTCTTGTTGTAAATTAGATTTGTGGCTCATAAAACAAAATACATTGACTGGAATAATTAAAGGAAATAAATATAGCGGAAGTAAAACTAGAAACCAAATCTCACACAACACACAAAGATTTATTCCCTTCAAATCAGCTTATCATTAGAATTATATCAAAGCTTATAGGTGCTCCCTTACTGGAAAAATGGCCCACATAGAAATACTAAAAACTATAGAAAGCACTTGTAAACCCTAAAAAATATGTTGTGGATGTATGACCTTGTACATTCACCTTCTGAAACTTATGTGTTCGCTGGCTCACTGTAGCTCATATACATACACACTTTCCTGCACTATATCTTGAGTACATATGCACCCTCAGTGACCTTTGGATCACATATAACTCCACCCTACTATGGTGGCTCCGATTTGTTGGATCTTCCTGTGGCCGACCATGTTCTCCCTTCTCCTTTGACATGAGTTGATCTCTATATGAAATTTCTTCCTCGCCTATCCAATATCTCCTTGAATCATAGTCATTTGGGATTCTTCCCTTGAGAAAAGGTCATTATTTATCCTAAGAGTGACCTTGGTTCTCTCCAAAATCATATAAAGTATGTCCCTCCTTCACCCTAGACTTGGTTTTATAATCTTGAGTTATGACCTAACCCTGATCTCCAAAATGATTGAGAGTTGATATTAAATATCACCTCACTTGAGATCAATGGCTAAGATTTAATTCACTAATGCTAATAACTTTAACATTTCATTAAAGTAAACTAAACTAATTAATAAAATCACTTTACTTTAATAATATGGGCTACAGATTTGAGTTTCTTTTATGTTTCTTCTTTAAAGAAGGTAGTAGATGACAAGATCCCAATTTATATTAAAAATGGAAAAATCATAATAGAAAGTGAAACAACCATTGAAACATGTATAGGGAAACTATAGACATTAGTGATAATGAGTGAGTACCTCATTAAGTGAAAGAACTTGGACATGAGTAATAATCAGTGAGTACCTCACTAAGTGAAAGAACCTGCTAACAAAAAATGTGACTTTGGAAGATGAGAGGAGCAAGCTAAGCCACTAACCATAACCCTCATTTGTTATTATTACTTTCATTATTATTACTTTAACCATAGTTTTGTTAGTTTATTATCATTTCTTTATAGTTGTGTATCCCCTATATATACAAGAAAACTCATTTGGATGAACATGTTATCTTGTAAATTTAATATATTGCCCCCTCGAAGAGGCCTGTGAACATTGCTTTTTGAATCAAAGTGTTATTTCTATTGTTGTTCTTATATCATTTATGTGTTATTGTGGAGATTATGTTGGTTATAGTACTGTTATTCTACCATTTCTAGCATTTTATTTATGTTCTGCGTATTTATTATATTTGGTATCTTGCAAGTGGTATCAAAGCACTTTCCTTGGCAGAAATTGTGGGAATTTTTTTTCAGGGTAGAGACGTATTCCGACCTCTTTAAGCCACAATGATCTGTCATTATGCGCATAAACACGCGGTTGAGGGATTCATACATGAAGTAACATTACTTATCTTTATACAACATTACAGATGACTTGGCCAAACTCTGGTATGGTGTTCTACATATAGATCAAGAACACTGAAAATGGTGGCAATGGAGAAAAAATTCTTGTCAAGGGTATATTGCTTGGACACAATTTGTGGTAGAGATTTATGAATTATTTGACACTGACACCAACCATTTGGGCCATTTGACAAAGATGCAACAATTAGGAACAGTGGAAGACTTCATAGTTGCATTTGAGCACTTGGCTTTTCGAACAGAGGGCATGACTGATGCTTTCTTTTGAGAGTGTTTTATCAGTGGCCCCAAGGAGGATATTTGGGCCCATGTCCTCATGGATTGACCTTCAAGTTGGGTGGAGGCTACTAAAAAAGCTAAAGAAGCACAACAAGTTGTATCCTCTCAAAACTGTAAACCTTAGTTTATCCCTCATCCTAAACCCGTAAATCCCACTACTCCCTCTGCCCCATTAAAGATCCAAAAATTGACCAAGGATGAAATGGTTGAATGCCAACTCAAAGGCCTTTGTTATAATTGTGATGACAAATATTTTTGGGGCCACAAGTTTAAGGAAAAAAATATTTTTATGGCCATATCTAAGGATATTTTGGAAGAGGATGTTGAAACTCTGCTTGTGTCTGAGTCACCTAAAATCATTGACATAACCCCTCCCTCAGAACCTCCCAAATTAGAACCTGTCATTTCCCTCAATGCTCTCACCAACTTCTCTGCTCCCTAAACCCTCAAGTTAATCAGTTACATCAAGCATCATAAGGTCATCATTCTGGTTGATAGTAGAAGCACTCATAATTTTATTCATCGCTGCATTGCCCAAGAAACTCATTGCTACATCCATGTTGTCAACAATTTCCAAATGATGATTTCCAATGGTGGTTCCATGAAATGTGGAGGGCGTTGTGAAAATGTGTGTCTCCAAATCGGTGACTACCACCTCAAATCCCATATGTTTGCTATCGACATGGGTGGTTGTGAGATTTTGTTGGGTGCATACTGGCTAAGAACTTTGGGTCCCATTCTCATGGATTTTAAGGCATTAGCCATGAAATTCGACCAGGAAGGCCACCAATATAAATTCCAACGCATCATTGTTGGTTCACCTGAGGTCATTAGTTCACATCACATGGAAAATCTTCTAAAAAAAGGTCATTCTGGTGTCATTTCTAAACTCCATGCCATACAAGCAACGGAGACACCCCCGGTACCGCATGACCTCCAAGCCCTCCTTTCTAAACATGAAATGGTATTTTCCACTACCCAAGGACTCCCTCCTTCCTTTGGTGTTCATGATCATTTGATTTCTCTTGTACCCGGAAGCCTTCCTCCCAATATCCATCCATATCGCCACCCCTTCTCACAAAAAAATTAAATTGAGAAAATGGTCTAGGAACTCCTTAATGTAGGTATTATCTGTGCTAGTATGATCCCTTACTCTTCTCTTGTAGTCATGGTTCTAAAGAAAGAAGGCTCTTGGAGAATGTGTCCTGACTTCCATGCCCTTAATAAACTGACCATTAAAGACAAATTTCCCATTCCTGTCATTGATGACCTCCTAGATGAATTGAGTGGCACCGAATTCTTTACTAAACTTGATCTTCGCTCAAGCTATCACCAAATATGTATGAACGAGGTAGACATTCCCAAGACTTCCTTTTTCACTCATGAGGGCCACTATGAGTTTTTTGTCATTCCCTTTGACTTGTGTAATGCCCCCTCCACCTTCCAAAGCCTCATGAATCATGTCTTCCATCCCTTTCTCTGTCATTTTGTCTTAGTTTTCTTTGATGATACCCTCATCTATAGAAAAACCTGGACAGACCATCTTACTCATGTGGATCAAGTTCTCCATCTACTCTCTCAGCACCAACTTTCCCTGAAACAGTCTAAATGTGCTTTTGGTGCCTTAGAAGTAGAATACTTGGGTCATTTGGTTGGCAAGGATGGCATCAGGGTGGACCTGAAAAATATTGAAGCTACGCAAGACTGGATGCACCCAAAGACTCTCAAAATATTACATGGATTTCTGATATTAATAGGGTATTATCACAAGTTTGTTAAGAACTATGGAAATATTGCAACACCTCTCACGACTCACCTCAAAAAGAACTCTGTCACTTGGATTCCAGCTGCTGCTCAAGATTTTCAAACATTGAAGATGGCCATGTGCACCACTTCGGTTCTGGCCCTTTGTGATTTAAAAAATACCTTTGTGTTGGAATGTAATTCCTCAGGGAAAGGAATCGGTGTTGTCCTTATGCAAGAGGGTCGAGCTTTGGTCTTCACCAACAAGCAACTATCTGAAAGGAATATGGGCAAACCCATTTATGAAAAGGAAATGTTGGCGATTCTATATGTTTTTTATTTGTGGTGCCCTTATATCTTGGGGCAACGCTTCCAAATTAAGATCTACCATCAAAGCCTCAAGTACTTTCTGGAACAACACATTTCCTCCCAGGAGAAACAAAAATGGGTGACTAAGCTCTTTGGATATAATAATGAGATCATTTACAAGAAGGGAAAAGACAATGTAGTGGCAAATGCACTGTCCCAAAAATATGAAGAAGAAGGATCCCTTTTTTCTCTTTCCTTCATTGTACCAGATTGGCTCCAAGTTGTGCACTAGGAATGGCTTCAAGATCCCAAAAGTTCACATCTGATCCAGCAATTGCATACCAAGGCTTCAGCTCCCCCAGGGTACTCTTGGATCCAGGATGAGCTTCTCTACAAAGGTCATTTGTATTTAAGTAAACAATCAAAGATTAAATCCACAGTACTTTCTGAGCTTCATGCTACACCCACAGCAGGGCACTCAGGGTTCACCAAAACATATGATAGGGTCAAACATTCTTTTTTCTGGGATGGTATGAAATAGGACATCCGTAATTTTGTCACTGAATGTGAGGTGTGTCAACGCAACAAGGGAGAAACAGTCAAATATCTGGGCAACTACAACCGCTTCCAATTCCACCTACTATTTGGAAGGATATCTCTATGGACTTTATTACTGTCTTACCCAAATCGGGGAATAAATCAGTCATAATGGTGGTTGTGGATTGCCTTTCCAAGTATGCTCATTTCTACGCTCTTAAACACCCATTTATTGCATCCACGGTGGCTCAAATTTTAATGGACCAGGTCTTCACGCTTCATGGCATGCCACACTCTATTGTTTCTGATCGTGACCCAACTTTCACAAGCAATTTTTGGCAAGAACTGTTTAAGATACAAGGCATCCAATTGCATCTCATCTCATCTTATCATCCCTAGACTGATGGTCAAACAAAATTTGTCTACAAGTTTTTTAAACATATCTGAGGTGTTTTGCCTCTGAAAAACAACATCAGTGGGCTCAATGGTTACCCCTAGCTGAATGGTGGTATGACACTTCCTACCATATAGCTACTCGCATGACTCCTTTTGAAGTAGTATATGGATAGAAGCCACCTTCAGTTCTCTCATACTTATTGGGTACCTCGAAGGTCCAGGTGGTTGACCAAACACTTACAGTTCGAGAGGATATTCTTTGTATCCTTAAAGAGAATTTGGTCATGGCACAAAATCACATGAAGAAACAAGTAGATCAAGGTCACTCTGAACGTCAATTTGCAAAAGGGGATTAGGAGTTTCTGCGACTGCAACCATATAAGCAAACTTCCCTCAAAGCCGAGCATTGTCAGAATCTAGCACCCAAATTTTATGGTCCTTATACAGTTCTCAAGCATGTGGGACAAGTCACATATCAGTTAGTTCTACCTAGTCAGTCAAAGCTACATCCTATTTTTCATGTTTCATGCTTAAAGAAGGCGATTGGAACCAGGTGCCAAATTCAAACCAACCTTCCAGAGTTAGCTGAAGAAGGATCCATTTGGCTACAACTAGAAGCAGTTTTGGACTAGTGTGAGCATCGCCTACATAAGAGAGTCATCAAGGAAGTGCTCATTCAGTGGAAAGATACGACTCCAACAGATGTCACTTGAGAACCAACTACCATTCTATAACAGTTTCCACATCTCAAGCCTTGAGGAAAAGGCTATTTTTAAGGGGGCGGACATGTTAGGGTCCTAACCCGCACATAGGTAGATCAATATATTCGGATGTAATAAAGGTCGATATTAATAAGTCCTTTCAATAAAATAGAATAAGGAGAATGTAAGAATACCTAATAGAAGCTTCTGCTTCTAGAAGGATCTTCCTCTAGATGCTTCTCTTGATAGACATATTTAGTATAAATAAGGGTCGAGGGTATGAAAACCCTATCTTGGAGATTATTGTAACAGAGCACTACTCGACTGGAGGTTTCCCCCTCAAAGAGGCCCGTGAACATTTATTTCTGAATCAAAGTGTTATTTATGTTGTTGTTCTTATATCATTTATGTGTTGTTGTGGAGATTATGTTGGTTATATTACTATTATTCTACCATTTCTAGCATTTTATTTCTGTTTTGCGTATTTATTATATCTGGTATCTTGCAAGTATCCACCTGGAACATGTGTAGGGATTCAGACATCCACAGAAGTGTAGAACCCATAATTACAAAGAAGTATAGAAGAAAAAGTTGAACTAAAAATGGACAAGAGGAGCCAGTTGGAATAGGTGGGTGGCCACCAATATCCACCTGGATCAATCCTCCCTCTTAGGAAGCAATGGTCTCCATTGTGTTGAGTTCCCTCATCAGGTGAAGAGACTTCTGCTAGATTTGGCCCCAGGTTAGCCACCTACCTTGGTGTAGGAGACGTCGGACCTTGACAAACCGATAAGGCCAGATCCTCTGTTGGTGAGTGCCATTGACCTGTGTGTCCACTATCTAATCAGTGGATGCTTATTCCATATAGTTAGGGTTGAACTCTTTTGGTGTCAGATGTTCTGCAATTTCTGAGGAAGGGTGGAGTGTGGAGCTCAAAATAATTTCTACCCATAGCCTTGGTGATAGTGTAAGGCCCATAGAAAAGTGGGTGGAGCTTCCTATGGGGCCCTATGAGACGCTCCTTCTGCAAATGTAACCAGACTTTTCTGCCAACCTAAAACTGGTGCGATACCCTGTGTTGATCATGGCACTTCTTGTACTTAGCATTGGATTTCTGCAAAATCTCTTGGACTTGTTGGTGGATGTTCTGAATCCGCTCAATGAATCTGGTGGCTTTGTCAGTCTAAGACTGAACATGGGAAGAGTTTGTCTGTGTAGTGGCAAGTGATAGTCCAACATCAATGGGACTCAAGGGTTGGAATCCCCACCCCACCTGAAATGGGCTGTGGTCGTTGGAGCTATGGAGAGCCCTATTGTAATTGTGTTGAACATAGAGGAGGCTCTCATCCCATGTACGTGGATTCTTAGAGTTGTACATGCACGGGATGTGCACAATCATCTGATTGAAGACCTTTGTTTGGTCCTCTCTTTGGGGGTGGAAAGCATTGGATTTAGTGATCTTGGTGTCCAAACTTGACTAGAGACTTGACCAAAATGTGCTAAGGAACCTATCATCCCAGATGGAGATGATGGTCTATGGTATCCCAAAATGGACCCACACTCGTTCGAAGAAGAGCTTGGGAGTACTTTCCACTGTGATATTCTTCTTGCAGGCTGTGAGGATGGCCATCTTTGAAAACCAATCAATGACCACAAATACACAGTCATTTCCTTGCTTGGTGGATGGAAGTCCAAACATGTAATCCATTTAGATGGATTCCCAAGGCTTCTTGAGAGTAGGAAGAGGGGTGTATAAGCCTTGCTTCTTGATGGTTGGTTTGGAAATGGCACAAGCAATGCAAGATCTGATATACTTGCTGACGTCCTGTCGAAGTTTTGGCCAATAAAAATGTTTCTGAAGAATGGCCACGGTTTTCTCCATGCCAAAATGTCCTGCCATCCAACTGTAGTGAGATTCCCAAATCATATTTGCACGCTCTCTTGTAGGAACACAGAGATGGCCTAGATGGCCTAATAGTCTATCCTAAATTTGAAAATCAGTGATAGTCACACATGTACCCAAGACCTGATAGGTGGTGGCCAAGTCGAGATCTTGATAATAAAGTTGGGGCCACTTAGATGCCTCATGTCCACAGGAATGGAGCATAGTGGTGAGTGTAGCATATACAAGTAATGTATAAATTCTCCCTGATTTTTAAATAAAGTTACAATGTTGAATTCATAATGGATTATTCATGCATGTGGATTATGAATGGAATCCTTTGTAACAATATGTGCATTTCTCTCATTTTCTTCCCTTTTCTCCTTTGGATTTGAAGGCATCAGTGAAGGGTTTTGTGTACCCTTCCTTCTTTGTATGTGCATGATATTTTTTCTTATATTTATCTTTAGATTTCTGATATTTGTGCCTTCCATCATGCACATTGAGTGCATGTGCCCTTGGGCCTTTGATTGTGCCCATGTTGATGAGATTGGTTTGCTCTTATGTCAAGAATTCGATAAAGTCCTTAAGAGAAGGCATCTTCCAGGTGGCTCCAAAGGCAAATATGATAGTATGGAATGTAGATATGAATACAAATAGTTTAGGACCAAGCTTGGAGAGAATGTTGAGAACCATTTGTTTCTCCTTTGTTGATTTATCAACCCCGCAAGCTTTGAGTTGCGACAGTAAATCATTGAATTTGTTAAAGAAATCTTGGATATTTTCGAATCTTTTTGGATCTAATGTGAGTAGCTCCACCTCTAGCATGTGTCCCCTCATCTCATCCTGTTTTCCAAAGAGCCCTTCCAATATTTTCTAGGCTTCATTGGGAGTCTTATAGGAAGATATGTGAAAAAGGAGATCAGGAAAAATAAGACTGCAAATTGTTCTGAGTGCCTCATCCATGCGATTTAAGTACTTGGATTTTTCTGTGGCTGATGTCGGCTCTGTATATGTATTCATGGTTAACATGTACAACCATCTAGATCAGAGATGTATGGATATTTTCTCCTTCCATGAAAAATAGTTGTAAGGTGTAAGAATGAATTCTTTTTGGAATTCCATCTTTCCGCTGTCTTCAATCTTTTGCACCTGCAAACAATTTTGGTGTATCTTTTTCTTAGCAGTCCATCGGCTCTGATACCATGTAAATGTGTTGAACCTACAAAAAATATATCTATCTAAACAATAATACACACATTTGCAGACAAAATTGGAGAAAGAATAAGAAGGAGAGAAATAATGGAAGAATTCTCATTAACTGTTATGAATAAGGAATACTTTACACATGATATACTCTATATATCTCAATGAGTTCAAATTGAGGTGAAACAATGCGCCATAGTGGTGGTATAGAGTGATATTTAAACAAACTAGAAATTATAGGAGTGAAGTGCCACCTATTCTAGTATCTCAGGTAGTTATGGGAGTGAACTGCCACCTAGTTGAGTTAACTAGTCAACTAGTCTTCAGTAAATTGATTGAACATAGAGTAGTGAGGAATTAACTCATGGAATCAAGGCTAATGAACCCCTATGGTTATGATACAAAGGCAAGTTTGAATTATTATGGTTATTATCCAAATTTTTCATGGTGATGATCCCAATGTTGCATGGTGATGATCCCAATGCACCATCTAAACTCAAATCAACTAGTCAAACTGAAGTGTCAACTGAAAGAGAATATTCTCCAGGTGGAATATTCTCCCCTAAAATATAAGAGATTGTATAATGACTAATTATGAATAATAAACAAGGAATAAACTTAGGAAAAATAAATCGTAGGTGTGTGTGAAGTAACTCCAACAACACAAACCCAGAAAACAGATAATAATGAAGCACAAGCTACAACCAGAGAAAGCAAAAAAGAAACTGAAGGTTTTAGTTTAAAAAATGAAATAAATAAAATTAAAATCCCCATGCATCTAGTTGAGCTTGCTAAGAATCCAATTTATAAAACACAAATTGCTAAAATGATTAATTTTTCTGATGCAGAATGTTATGCAAATGTAATAAATTTACAAGATGAAAAGCCTACGATTATGTTTGGTCTGCACATTGAAAATGATAAGGATTATGTAGCTCCTTTTTATATTACCTTAACTATGCATGATCATTTAATTCATAATTGCATGCTATATTTTGTGGCCTCTCACAACTTAATGCCTAAGGTTATCATGGAAAAGTTGGGCCTTGAAATCATTAGACCTTATCAGGACTTATATTCTTTTGATTCCAGAAAGGTTAAGTGTCTGGGCATGATCAAAGATATGGTAGTGAATATTGCATAGATTCTTGTAAAGAGTATTATTATGTATGTAGTCGTTGTTGACGTCCCTGTCAAGTATGGCATGCTTTTATCCAGGTCTTGGGGAACAAAACCTGGTGGATCACTTCAACTGGACATGACATACACTGCGATCCCGATTTTTGGTGGACAATTTACTCGACTATACAAAGAGACTAGACTGGAATATACTGTAAGTGACCATAGAAACCCAAACAACTATCCAGTCTATGCTACCGATCAGGATCTAGGAAATTGTATTTTATCATTAGACGTTGATTTTGATGACTGAATAGAAGAGGAAATCAAAAAAATAGAAAAAACACAGAAAAGTGTAAATAACAGAGAAGGAGTATGGAAAATGTTTTTTGATGGCGCTCCATCTTGCAAAGGGGAAGGGGTAGGAGTGTTATTTGTTGCACCTGGATATGAATATGTCATTCCCTTTTCATACAGGTTACAGTGGGAAATTGATTATACTAATAATGTCTTTGAGTACGAAGCTCTAGTCTTCGGATTGGAGGCTGCCAGGAAACCAAAAATTGAAAATCTAATAGTTTATTGTGATTCAGAACTTATTGTAAAACAAATAATGTAGCAATATCAAGAAAAAAATCCAAGGCTAAGGTCATATAGAAATTGTTCCTGGGATCTGATTAAGAAATTCTTCTCGTCATTTAACATTCGTAACATTCCCAGAATGGAAAATCAACAGGCAGACTCCTTGGCCAAAGCTGTTGTGATTTTTATGCCTCCTACTATCCTAAAACTAAATTATCATATAGAAATGAGGTAAAAACCTTCAATCCAAAATAATGTGAAACATTGGAAGATCTTTGAAGATGACGAACAGATTAAAAAAATTCTAGAAATGGTCGATGAATTCTCCGAGACTCATATAGATCAAGAGAACTAGAACGATCCTATCTGGATCATGCAAGAAGGTGAATAGCCTAAAAATTTCCAAGATAAGATCATGAATCATTGAATGCTTGTACTTAAGAACAATCAGATCCATAGAGGATTGATACCCTTAAAGAGGTTGTTTGACAAAGATGAGATACCCTTGAAATCTACCATACGAACTCAACCCGAGGAGGTTGAAGACTATGACATAGGAACTAAAGAAGAACTTAAGATAGTCAAGTTATCTAAATACCTTTCAGTTCAGGAGAAAAACAAATATGTCAAATTTATTAAACAATACAAAGATGTATTTGCCTGTTCCTATGATGATTTAAAAACTTATGATACCTCTGTGATTGAACATAAGATTCCTTTGAAATAGGGTTTCAAACCTTTTAGACAAAAGCTAAGATAGATAAACCCTATCCTCTTACCTTTAATAGAAAGAGAAGTCAAGAATATTCTTGACGCAAATATTATTGTCCCACTTAGGTATTCTAAATGAGTAGCAAATCTAGTACCCGTCAGAAATAAAAGTGGAGAAATTAGGGTTTGTGTGGATTTCATAAATTTAAACCGATCATCCCTGAAAGATAACTACCCACTGCCAAAAATGGATCATGTCCTGGAAAAATTAGTTGGAGAAAACAAAATGTCGATGATCGATGGCTTCTTAGGTTATAAACAAATTGTTGTCCACGAAGATGATAAAGAAAAAACTTCATTCACTACTCCATGTGCAAATTTCTTGTATGATAAAATGTTGTTTGGTTTGATGAATGTAGGGGCCACCTTCCAAAGAGAAATGGATATATATTTCATCAGTGAGAGAGATAATTTTGTCGTTATTTACTTAGATGATCTAACAGTCTTCTCGAATTCTGATGCAGAACATCTGTTTCATCTCAAACAAACTTTTGAGAAATGTCAAAAATTTTGTTTGTCTCTAAACCCTAAAAAGTCTCATTTTTCTATTGAATAAGGAATACTTCTAGGTCATATAGTTTCGAAATATGGAATAAAGGTTGATCCCAAGAGAATCGAGGCTATTGACACAATAAACATTCCTAAAAATAAAAAAGAAATCTAGTCTTTTTTAGGTAAAATAATTTTTTTGAGAAGGTTTATCCCTAACTTTACTGAAATTGTCAAATTAATCATAGATATGTTGAAGAAAGACAATGAAATCAAATGGAATTCTGAAGCTAAAGCATCATTCGAGCAAGTTAATAAAGCTATAAGTGAAGCTCCAATATTAGCTAGTCCCTACTATACTAAGGAATTCCTGATCTTTTCTTTTGCATCAGAACATACTATCACAACAGTACTTCTCCAAAAGAATGAAGAAGGTTTCGAGCAGTCGATTACGTTTTTCAGTAAAAGTCTCAGAGATTCCAAATTAAGATAAAATATAATGGAAAACAAAGCCTATGCTATGGTGAAATATCTCAAATATTTTAGGACATATGTACTGCACTCCAGAATAATTGCTTATGTGCCAACAAGATCTTTTACAGATATATTGGTACAGCCAGACAGTGATGGTAGAAGAGGACGGTGGTTAGCCAAAATTCAGGAATTCGATCTAGAAGTAAAACCGACCAAGTTGGTCAAAGTTCAGGGTTTGGCGAAGATATTAGCAAAGTCCAATTTCAGAGAACTTGGGATAAATCATCTGGAATCACATGGGCCTGTTCCATACATAGGAGAACTTGACGATCAAACCCCTAGAGTCCATATCGAGGATAAATTTTCTTCCTATGACTGGTATCACGATGTCATTTCATATATCCTTACCCTTTAGTGTCCAAGTGATATGACTCCATCAAAAGAAATAATTTTGAAACTACACGTAGTTAAATACTGTATCATCAAAGGACAACTGTATTGGAAAGATCCTCTATGTTTCTTACTACATTGTCTAACAAAATCTGATATAGAGGATGTCATAAATGAATTTCCCAAATGAGTGTGTGGAGGAGATCATGCCTGGAGGGCCATGACCTACAATATTCTAAGAGCTGGATATTATTGGCCAAAGATATTTACCAATGTCAATGCTAAAGTCAGAGCCTGCATTCCTTTCCAATTGTTCTATGGCAAGAAAAATATCCCTGCATTACCGTTGGTCCCAGTCAGGACAGAGACTCTATTTCAACAATGGGGCCTAGACTTCATAGGATAAATCCACCCATAGTCAAGTGCCCAATATAAGTGGATTTTAACTTCTATCGATTATTTCACAAAATGGGTGGAGGCCATTCCAACTCAGAAAAGAAAAAAATCAAATGTCTGTACTAAATATCATTTCTATTTTGCGGAACTCTCTGATTGTTTCTTTTTGAAGGACATTTATCATCAGATGAGGAATAAGGAGATATCGGAATTCAACGCTTATTTTTCAGAATATTTTTTTTTCTCTCAAACAGGTGATGAATTAATAATTGGTTAGGTTGCAAATATAAATGAAATCCAAGGTATGAACTTCTATGCTTATTTTTCAATCTAAAATACTAAAATAAATCTCATCGAATCTTAGCATAATTCTACTCATGTAAAAGCGATCACCTAATCAAAGATTGGAAAAGTATAGATCTGAAAACCTCTAAATAAAAATAAAATGAGATAAAAATAGAAAGAAGATAAGTTGGTAATCGAAAAGTAGACTGTGTGGAAGTGAGATTCTTTTATGCCAAACCCTCTCATCCCTCATTCTATTTCACTTTTCCTATCTCTGAGATTTTACTCTTTTTTGATTTTCATCACATGTCCTTAAATCTTCATAACCTGTCCTTAAATATTCATAGAAAGAAAATATTTCTCCCTGACTTTGAAAACTTAAAAACATATATTTAAAACAAGACTAGGCAAAAATATTTATGTTCTTTTGATTCCAACTTAAAGAAAGTATGTCTAGGCTA
>SNQJ01S0036133.1:23659-34980 GCA_010110895.2 Picea sitchensis | reverse complement strand
TTCTTAGTTCGATATCTTATATAATGCTTAGTTTTTTTCTTCCCAAATTTGTCAGTATCAACATTTTCTAATATTTCATCATCAATGTTGATAGATTCTCCTGCATATTTCAATTTAAAGTTTATATTAAAAAACATAACCCGGACACAAATTCATTAAATTATATATACTTGAGTGTTCACCTTGTATTATCTAAATTTATGTACATACCTATAGGTGATTCATCTTCTGATTCAATTTCAGTTTCAACGTCTTCTGCTTCAATTTCGGTTTCAATGTCTTCTTCGACATTATGAGACAAATCTATTTATGTTTTTTGAAAAAAATCAAATTGTAATTACAATCAATTATATTATTTACAATATTTTAAATTTGAATTCTATACTTTGAATTCTGTACTTTATGAATATAGTCCCAATGTGTGTCGTGTGCTCAATCATCATATGTGCATGCATACCTGGTTGAACTTCTTCTTGTCGAAAATATCTATTGACATTATCATCATTTCTTTCTTCAATATTTGCACGTTCTTGTTTCTTTCTCCGATAAAGCTCTTTCATTTGTTCGATTTGGCGAGTATCATCTCAAGTGTGACCATATTTTCTCTTGTGCAAACTTTTGTTTCCCATGACTTTTATAGTTATCTATAAAAGATATGTTCAGTAAAGACTTCACCTTGAAAAAATGCTCAACATTTATCTTTCAACATATAAATTGTTATTCCAATAAAAACTTGAACAAAAGTCAATTACCTTATTCAACAAAAACCAAAAAAATGATTCGAAACTTTGTTTAAGTGCTCTAGAAAACCACCATGTATCGATATCGATCCTCCGATTAAGCCTATGGAACAGAGGGAAGAAATAAAGAAAGAAAAGAACAAAACTACAATCAGTAATAGAAATGCTTTGAAATACCTATCCCCGAGCTTATATTTGTCTGTCCATTCGATGAATTGTGTTAAATGTGTTCGGCTGGAAGCCTATTTATACAATTTGGCGCGAAATGAAATGATACGACGTGTCTTTTCATTTTTTCCGACTGACGGAATTCACTCAACAACCTTTCGGCCGAAAGAAGGTTTTTTCGGCCGAAAACCTTGGAAACCGTTCAGTTTTGACGGTTTCCATTAGATTTTATTTTTTCGGCCGAAAACATGAAATTGAGACTGAAAACAAAAACCATATAATTGCCCCAAGCTTACTTGAACTTCGAAGGTTGCAGACTCCTGCAAATACTGAGAATTTGGTTTCGAAAATGACACCAGCATTTCCAAAATTGAATCTACTTTCAATTATTATAATTTGTTTTCATTTTCTTTATTTTATCTAATTTTATTTAATTTAAAAAAAAACACTACATAATAGTTTCAACAGACATTATGATTCAGTGAAATGAAATATCGGTATCTCTAAAAATATACAGTGAAAAATTTGGAAAAATATATATTCATAATCCTTAAACTGTTCTTTTGAAAAGTGTATATTTAGATTTTAGTTTTAAGTAAAAATTAAGATAGATACAACGTGTAGAAAAACATGTGTTTAAAATCTGCAACGTTTTCAGCTTGGTCAACTTCAAAAAGTTCTAGAAATTATAATATTCATCCATTAGATTCAAAATTATAGTCATAATAAAAAAGAGTCTTTGTAGATTGTTGTAGTATATTTCATTTCTTAAAAACATAAGTTTAATAATAGATACATTGTTGTAGAAATCAGTGACTCATTATCATTCATTTCATGTTTAAGGAACATACTGTTAAACAATTGTCAAATTGACATATCAAATTGTGATAAAAAAAAAAATGAAAAATAGTCATTGGAAAGCTAATAAAATTATTCACAAGTTTTGTTTTTACTATAAAGTGAAATTCTAAATAAAAAAAATACTTTTGTATGCCGGAAGTTGAAGAACTTGTGAAAATGAAGTTTTTTCTCATAAAACAAGAAAAAGTGTAACCCATCTTCATGATTTCACCCTGTATTGGATGCATAAATAAAAAAAAGTGTAAACTAAATACTAATTAGATTGTTTTTATTTGAATGAAATTCAATTATTGATATAATTGAAAATTTTCATTTATATATTATTCAAATTCCAATTTCAAATATATGAGTCAATTCAAAATAGATTAAAATATATAATTACAAATTCTAACCTATACATTGTTAAAATTGCAATTTCAAATATCTAGTCAAAATATGTTAAAACATATAATTAACATATAATTATATGTTTTGATGGATACATTGTTTAAATTGTAATTTGGAGCCTCTAGGTTAGTTAAGAATAAATTAAAACATTATATGTTTTGATGTATACATTGTTTAAATTGTAATTTGGAGCCTCTAAGTTAGTTAAAAATAAACTAAAACATCCAAGGTGCATAGGATGGGAAAATTACATAATGGAATTATGGTTTCACATTTCTGACAAATTTAATGATAAAATAATCACCACAAACATTAGAAAAATCACTAAGAAATAAAGCATTTTAACTAAAATTTAGCCTACAAAAATAAGTGTTACTTTTAAGTTGTTTACAGATACTTATGACTTATATTTCTTCAACAATAAGATATATTCACTCTTATAGAAAATGCTTGATGTAGCTTCTTAAACATGAGCATCAAATAAGGACTATTAAAGACATGTATATTTTTGTTATGCTTAAATAAATAATGAAATTGTTATATTATTTTTTTGAAAATTATATTAATTTGTATAGTTTTATTATGATACACACAATAAAATTTTGATATTAATTGATTGAAAATTATTTTTAATTAATTGATATTATTTTGTTATTTCATATTCCATTAAATATAAATTGATTTGAAATAATTTAAATAATTAATACAATTTAATTTACATAATTTGTGTTTCATAAAAAGAGTGATTCCTTCTTCCCTTACTAGAGATGAAATTTTGGAATATGAAAATACTAACATTGTGTTGATGTATTTCGTGACCAAACATATGCAGATTTATACGGATTCAAAACAAAGGAAGCTCAAACCCATTATATTTGTGGGTCATTCCTTAGGAGGGGCAGTTGCAACTTTGGCCACGATATGGGTACTGGAAAAGAGGCTGAGGCAAAGTTCTCCATTTTGTATAACATTTGGAAGTCCTTTAGTGGGGATGTAGGACTTGTTGAAGCAGTTGGCCGTGAAAATTGGGCAAGCAACTTCTGTCACGTGGTTTCCAAGCATGATATTGTTCCTCAAATGCTCCTTGCACCAATTGAGTCCATCGTTGAGCCCTTGATTGCTATTTTTCCTTATTGGCAAGACATAATGGCTAATGACAGTAAAATTGTACCTGATTCTTTCATTCAAGATGCTTGTAGGACTCTTCTTAATAATGTTAACTATGGGATCAACTCTGTAAAGGAGTTAGATAAAGTTATCAAGAGAAGCCCGTACAGACCTTTTGGTACTTACATGTTTTGTTCAAGCAAGAGCGCAACTTGTATTGATAATTCTGAGACCGTTATGAAGATTCTTCATTTGACAATGCAGAGCCATGAAAAACCTTATGAGAATATCGTACAGGGCTATTTTTCAGAGCATATAGAGTATGGCTCTATTTTGAATCATGTCATTGAAAAGTCCATAAGTGGGAGAAAAACTAAAAAACTTGATTCAGAATCTTCTTACGAGATGGTAATGTCATTGTAGCTGGAAGCCATCGGTGTTGGTGCTTAGGTAAAACTAAATTCCTTCTTAATGTCTTGCAATTATTATGAACTAGATCGATGTTAGACCTGATCTTTGAAGTGAAAATTTCTCCCCATATAATATATCAAGGTTAACTTGGATATATATATATATATATATCAGAATCTCCCCAGCCTGGCATGTAATCTCTTATTGTGTAATAGTTTGATATTAAATTATAATGTGACATTAACTTTTATCTGCTTTCTGAATTTTATTTTCTGAAACGACGAATTCAACTTTATGCATAATGATGATGCACTGATTGAGATACAAATAGCAAGAGATGTTGAAAACACACATAACACAAATGTTGCTAAGCTGACAATTGAATTAAGCAAGATACAATGTATTATGGCAGAGCTTGAGTGGTATAAAGAGCGTTTTGAGAAGGAAGATGGAATTACATAGTATGATTCCTTTAGGAAACATAAGGATGTAGATGCTAATTTGTCCAGGGTAAGGCTTGTTGAGTTGCCAAAGGGAGAGGTATAAGATTATTTAAATGTGGGAGAGGCATGAGTTGCCAAGTGATTTCCAATCCCAAAACAAGTGGATAAATGCTAGCACTGCCTATAGAAGACTTGTAGAGCCTCTGGATATTTCACATTATTATCGCATATCTAAGGGTAAAAGAAACTATCTTTCAGATGGAAGACCCACTCATCATAAATTTCTTTAGAAATGGATGGAAGAGAAAGAAAATAGTCGCGGTTCAAGAGGTCAGAAAGGTCGCACAAAGATTGCATCCCTCACTCAAGAATCATGCTTTTGGGCGCATGTAGAAGAGGCTTTGAAAGACTTGGAAAATCTCAAAGAAGACCAACACCAAAAGCTAGAAAGTCTTGAAATGTTTGAAGGTTATGTGACAAGAATGATCAATGATCGCAAAATTTCCTCAGATGTTTTCTTGGAAGGAAGCAGGTTCATGAAGTGGTGGAAAGAATGGAAAGAATACAAGCAAAATCCATTCCCAGAATGGAGCTCTACTTTGAATGAAATAATGAAAGTTGAAAGTTGGAAGGGATGAATTTGTTGATCATTGGATGGACATTGGAATACTCTTTCCAAGAAAACCTTGTTCCAATTAGGTTTCTTGTTTTTAATGTAGTTTCCTTTCATTTTCTTAAAATAACATCATTGCTTTAATGTAATGCCCATAAATGTGTTTTGCTTTAATTTTCTAAGTGCAGTGTAACACACCGGCGCGACTCGCTTATTGACATATGGAATATGTCATTGTAATTCATACTATCTCACATATTTTACTTAACACATTGTTATTCTAATACCACTAATAATTATGTCACTATGATACTACAATACTATACCTTGCATACTTATGAAGTCCTAATAATTTATAATTCCATGTATAACTTATGTGTAACAAATATTAACATTCATATATGAATATAAATGTCATATATAAATAAATGTGCATGAAAATAATATAATTAAGCACATCAACATTGCTAAGTATAAAAAGAACATAACATAAACACTTATCTTTTAAGAAATCACCAACTACCTATTTTAGGTATTTGAGACAATCAACAACTACAATAACATGGCGAGAATTGAATTTTATTCTTTTATAGTACATGTTCTCAATGTTTGATAGATCTGCCCAACATGGGATGATAAGAGGGAATAGACTTTTGTTTAGCAGATGGGCTTGAAAAAGACTAACACTTATGAAAGAAGTATTTTCTTTTTAATTTTTCATGTTGACGGGTATTATTTTGAAACGGTAAAGTATGGAGAGTTGTGTTGGCGAACAAACAATGGATGGGTAATTTTTATGCCTAGAATACAAGATAAAGTGAGAGTAGACATTCTTGTTTGAAGTGAGAAAATTTTGGTGAATGATATAAAAAAATGATCCTCAACTTGAAAATTTAAACATAATTGTCAAACAATGTTATGGTAATCTTTCAATATGTTAATTGTTTTTTTTTAATTTTGTGTTGCTGGTTAGGGGCAGCAGGAGAAGGAGGGATTATAGTTGATATCAAAGGAAAATAAGAAAATTCTCTTATCTAGGGTCTAGGAAGGGAAACAAATAACCAGGTTGAAGCACTTGCTTTGTTTATGGGATTGAGACTAATTGATGAAAGGTTATATAAAATATTAATTGTCATTAGAGACCCAAAAATGATAATTAAAACTTTAAGAAAAGGTCCTGGGAAAATTCAAAGGGCCCTTTCAAGAACCATTCTTCGAATCAGTAAAGAGGTGGAAATATTTGATAAGGTTGAATATTATTTTTGTTGGACAGTTGGTTTGGATAGTTGGTTGTCATTGATTTCAACCCTTGGAGAGTGATATTGGAGATTGATGTCAACCCTTAGAGATTGATGTCAACCCTTGGAGAAGTCTAGAAGACCCAAACATGTGGACGAGATCGTTGGATAGTTGGTTATCATCTGTATGATCGAGATTGATCTTGAGTTAGTTGATTTCAGAATATGTGATAGATGCATTTGATGAAGTCTATATGAAGCCCCGAAGGTGTGGTTATGATACCTAAAGTTGAATGATATTTTTGGACATGAAGGATAGTGTAAATGTAGGTAAGACACTCATAGATGGATTTCAATCGTCGTGTCGTTTCCGATGATATTTGGAACACCACATGGTTCATCATGGTTAGGGAGATATGGCTTTGTGAAGTTGGAAGCCCCAAAGAATGGTCAAGAATCCCCTAGTTCGTTACAAGTATTTAATGAAAGGGTAAATTGGTCGTAACAAGAAATTTCAAGAAGCCCTAAAGTTGAGGAAAGAGGACCTAAAGTTAAGGAAAGAGGTTACTTAGAAAAAATATAAATACACCTCAAGAAATCTCTCATAAGCACATGATTTATACACACAATTTCATTGAATATCGATCTAATTGATCAAGTGATTCTTATTTGAGGTAACCAAGGATATTTGAGGCATCTTTCAGAGGGAAGATGAATTAAAGAAGGTCGAAATTGCAAGGGAAAATGAAGTCTTGTGAGAATGTGTTCTAAGGTATGTTATTTACAGGTCATCTTACCATTTTTGCTATAAAAGTTTTTATAGAATGATTCATATAGTGAAACCTAGAGGATATTGAGGCGACATATCAAGGTACATGTGGTAGAAATTTCATCTTCTGGGTATTTTTATTTTTATAGATACACTTTGTGGAAGATAGGGTTTTTGGCTAGTCCTGGAACTAGTCTCAAACAGGTGTTCCGGGTAACAAGGTCATAACTTCTTCATAGAATATCCAAATTTGGTGAGACCAAATGAATTGGACAGAGTACATGCTTTTTCATTTTTTGTGTGATTTTCATATCTAGATATTAAATATTATTCACGTTGCATGCTCTACAAGTTCAATCTCTAGAATAAGCTAGAATTCAACAAGGTATGCCATTTTTTCTATAACTCTTTTTTCTGGGAGGTTCCAAGCAGTGTGTAATATCCCCAAAAATAAATTATTATTGAAGTCTGAATGCACTTAGGAATTTATTTCCATTTTTGACAAATTCGAATTAGGAAAATTATTTCCATTTATGGCAATTCTAAATTTAGAATTTGGTTAATTGTAATTAATTATTGTGACTGATTGGGCAAAGATTTGATTTGCCCAACTAACTCTTTGATTATGACACTTGTAAGAGACAAATAATGTTATATTTATTGATGAGGGACAAATGGAACAACCAGGTTGAAATCAACTGACCATGACTCCATGAGTGGGGAACAGGGTTGAGAATAGGGTTGAACTACCTCAGGGCTGAATTTTACAAGTGGAAAATCAGGAATTTGGCCATTGGAAGCCCCTGAAAATTAGGGATTTGTAAAGCTGTGAAAATTCCCAAGGGGAAAAGACCTAGGCAGAAGATTCTTTTGCCTATATAGCATATGGGAGGAGGCATGACGCTGCCTAGTATGCGAGGAAAAAGAATATCACTTGTTGTTACGAGCACTAATTCTGAGTGTGAGGCAAGGAGAGCTTGAGATTTGGAAAAGATTGTCACTTGTTGTTATGAGCACTATTTCTGAGTGTGAGGCAAGGAAAATCAGGATCTAAAAGAGGACTACAATGAAAGAGGGGTTTCGAGGTTCGCTCTCATGGATTCATGGTCAAGCTAGTGGGTGACCGGAACAATTAGTTTTGGTTGTTATGTTCTATGGTTGGGTGGAACTTGGCTGTTCCATTTGTTGTCCCAACAATTTGTTCAGATATGTTCTTCTACTCCTCCCTGGTTGAATGTTCTATTGATTAATAATTGGTAGAATGCATTTACTTAGTTCTGGTTAAATGTTATATTGATGAATGATTGTTAGTATACATCTACTTGTTGGGTAGAAGGAATTGAATTATTGAATAAGTCTTTACCGTTGAATTTATGCATTGAGTAGAGCCAAGAAAGATTGTTGTATGTGCTAACTGTTGATAAATGTATGGAAGTTTCCTGAGTAGAGCTAAGAAAACTGGTGTGTGTATTATTGTAGATGAAAGTGTGAAAGGTTTCCTATTCCTGTGATATAATCTATGGTCTACAATAGAAAACAATTATCGGATCGATTTGTAGTTGATATTAAGGATGTTTAAATTGTACAATTACCAAACGAAATTTTTGAGTGAATATCAGAATTGAAATATATATATATATATATATATATATATATATATATATATATTGTTACCTATATGGATTTTTTGAGCTACCTGAATATCTATTACACAGAAAGCTATTTCTCGACTATTGCAAGTAATTTCCTTTTAAGTCGACTGTATTAAATATAGAAAAGGGTTACAATTCTCTTCTTTTAATAGTCTCAGGATAAAATGTCCAGGGATTTAACTATATAAACCTGTTACATATTATAGATTCGGTCCAATATTTAAACGAGTCTTCGAACTCTACATAAAACTTGCGATCATAACTATTATTTAGGGAAATTGTCTCCAGTAGGGGTTTCCCCTCTATCCTTTCCTTTAAGGATTGAAGATAAAATTAACCAGATATTTATAGGAGCTTGGATAAAAACTACCACGATAATAGTGGTTCTAGGGTAGATCCGTATCCTTTTCAACAGAATCTGGGCTTATGTTTATTAACGCTGCAAGTTGGAACCCGAGTACCTTTTCACGCAAGA
The DNA here is from genome assembly GCA_010110895.2 of Picea sitchensis. Lineage (NCBI taxonomy): Eukaryota > Viridiplantae > Streptophyta > Pinopsida > Pinales > Pinaceae > Picea > Picea sitchensis. The sequence continues at coordinate 26,116 of SNQJ01S0036133.1, read as the reverse complement.
CGCTATCCTAGATCCGGAGACTGCGAAGGTTAAATTCCTGCAAATAAATTGAGAAATTTAGTTTGTGATAAGATGGAGTTCAACGGAAGTTAAACTTGAAGATAGAAAAATTTTCCCAAATGAACCTCCTCCCTTAATAAAGACTATAACGTTAATGTCGATTGGATTTGACTTGATCTATCACTAGATCCAATTTTGCGATTTGATTTGAGCCGTCGATCGGAGGAAGATCGTGGGCCGTAGATCTAGTCTTATTGGGAGTTCGCAACTTGAACAACCAAATACAAGAGTTCTGGAAACTCGCAAAACTCAAGTTCATGATTTGATCTGATCCGTTGATCGAGGAGAGATCTAGATCATCGATTGTCCAGTGAGAATTTTGGGATATCGGGGATCGAGAGAAGAGAAGTGAGTGACCATCCAACTTCGCGAAATGTGAAGTCCTAATACGCAAAGGGGATATCTGGACCGTTAGATCCAGAGGAGTGCAAGCCATAGGATTTGGGTGCTCTGAAATATCGACATTTAAGAAGTCAAAAATGTGGAGGAAGTGTTAACTTAGAAGTCACAAGTTTTGAAATACCAATGTACGAAAGGAAAGTCTGGACTGTTGGATCCAAAGAGGATACATGTCAACGGGTCGAGAGATCCAGAAGGAGGCATAGGTTGAAGTGTTGAAACAGTTGAAGCTCAGAGAGTCGAAGAGCTAAGAGTCGTCGATCTGCGAGGGGACACTTGTCACCAGATAGCGAGCTCCGGAGAAAGTTACAATGGAGTTTTAGTTTGAGAGCTAAAATAGTCAAAGCTCGAAGCACTAAAGAGCCGAAGCATTAGGGACCCAAAGATATTTTGGACCTTTAGATCCAGAAGGGGCATGTGGCCAAATGTCATGGATTCTGGGAGGAAGCACTCCGGGGAACGCAAAGGAGAAGTTTGAGACTCCGGATCGTCGAAGCCCGAATAGCCGGAGAAAATGTTAGTCATTGATCTAGGTTGGACATGTGTCACCATATCGTGGACTCCAAAGGGATTCACTACAGAGACCCGTGGCTGTTGATATTTGAAATTGTCGAAGGCTGGAGTCCCGAAAACGATGAGAGTCATCGATGCGAAGGAGGACACACGGCGCCAGATCTAGAACTCTAGGAGATATCCAATCAGCAGAGATGAGAGTTTCAGATTTGAGATCTCAGAAGTCCAGAGAGTCGGAGCATATTTGAGCCGTCAGATCACCCGAAGTGAATCTAAGTCGTCAGATCCAGAGAGGAGACGTGGAAAAGATCTATGGACTCTGGGAAAGGACTCGAAGTAGTTATAGGCCGTCCTATTTAAGAGGACACGTGGTAGGATTCCGCGTATTTAAGGAGAAGGAAAAGGACTTGAGATTTGAGATCCCCAAAGGCCGGATCCGCGGAGGAGATCCTAGTCATGGATTCAATGGGACAGGTGGCAATAGATCTTCCACTCTGGGCGATTGTCACGCAGAGGAGAGTGGAGTTGAGAGTTGAAACTCCCAGAGGCCAGAAAGGCAGATTCAACGATAGTCGTTGATCCAGAGGGGAGTTATGTGTTGACAGATTGTGGAGATCTGGGGAGACGCATGGAAAGAGGAAAGAAGGGCAGAACTAAGCGTGATCTCAGCCGTTGATTGGAAGAAGAACCAAGAGGCAGGAGATCAAAGGACGGGGAGGATTGCGGAGCCGGAACTTGCATGGAGGATAATTTTCCTTGAGTGGGCCACAATTTCAACCACTGTTTTGGTGACGGGGTACGTGTCAGATGGAGGAAGATTGTGGGGTGAAAAACAAGTTGGTTTGAAACCACTCTTTCTCGTGCCCACAATCGTACATTAGCACAAGGGCACATCCCAAGTACATATGAAGGAAAGGGATAGTGAAGAGGAGCTAGCGCCTACAAACTGAGAAGCGCCCAGAGTGTGTAGATACATAAGGTGCGGGTATCACAGGACCTACACATAAGATTTAAGAAAGGGGCCCATGTATAACTTAATTAGGGTTCATTCAAGAGCCCAAAGAGTCGACCCAAATCAACAATTGGAACGATGCATTGAACCTTATTTTAAGTATGCAATCTATGCTTTAAACTCAACTTTGTTTAGACCTATATGATATGGGTACTGTCTGTTCTTAAAGATTTTATGTAATTCGAGTGGGGTTATTCCTTTGTAAATCTAACGTTAATATGTATACATAAATATATAGATATATGGAAAGGTGTTCGACAACACAGGTATTCCAACAGAGGACGAACACCTTCAGTAACCACTCACATAACCAGATCAAAGATCAACACACAGATGTTTTCACATGGTAAAACCCCTACGGGGAAACATCCACGGCCCTAGCCAACGTGGCCACTTGGAGCAGTTTATTAATGCAAAGAAAAAGATTACAGAGAGATTTTACAAGAGAGTTTCTCACAATCGATCATCGGCAA
>SNQJ01S0036133.1:0-18131 GCA_010110895.2 Picea sitchensis | reverse complement strand
CGTCGGATCACTCTATGTCGGGAACATATCGTGACCGTCGGATTGCCTAACTACAAATGCATAGTAATGCATACTAAAGAAACACATTTTTACCTAACGACATATTAGACCAAGTAGATCTTAACTAACTCCTAAGTGTCTAAATATCCTAACAAAAGGATCATAATGTAAGTGGGGCTTTACTAACCTTTATTCGTATTTCAAATATGTTGGTAATTTGAGAGGCTGGGGTATAGCGAAGTTACCCTTGACCCTTTAAGTATATGATTACTGTGCAGTAGGAATTAACTCAGAGATTAAATCTATTATAATGGTAGTTAATTGTGTCAATAATTGGAAAACATAAACCTTGAAAAAGTTAATAGTGATGACAACTACCTACTTATAAGAACAGTAGGTCTTTCGAGATAAGTTGTTTGAAGAGAAAGAGAATTAATGTCCCTAAGAAAAAAATAATTATTTGGTAAATTTGGGGAACATTACACAGTGAAACCTGGAGGAATTGTAGAGATTATATTGAATAATATGGTGTACAATTTTCATACCTTTATTAATTACAAGCATGAAGTTATGTTTGTTGAAAGTTAGGGTTTGTGACTAATCCAAAAACTAGTCCCATGAGACTAAGGTAAAGTTTGACGAAGATGATATTCTCTTGTTGCTGAAGTTGAGGAACATATGTAGGTCTGTGATCACATACACCAGGTATGTTACAAAGTTATAGATATGTTTATATGCATGTTTTGAGGGCTATATGTTGATTATGTTATGGTGTATGGCATGATTGAGACATATCATGAGTGATATGATATATGGTTGAGGTACATGGTTGGAGGTACATGATTGGATGCATGTCTTGTTGATATTGGTATAATAGTTTTTGAGGCATATCTTGGTTCTTGGTTTAGCACATGATTGAGTTGCATGTTCGACACTTGATGTTGTCATAGTGATTGAGGAACATCTTGGTGATATTGGCATATTGGTGGAGGTTTGGTACATGGTTGATGCATTGGTTGTGCTACAGGTTGATGTACATGGTTATGGTACAGGTTTATGTATATGGTTTATGTGCATGGTTTTCACATGGTATGGTACATGTGCCGATTTACATGGTTGATGCACATATAGTTTGTGATATAGGTTGATGCATGGTTAATGCATGGTACAGGTTGATGCATGGTATATGTTTGATGCATGGTATGATACAGGTTCTAGTTGGTTGATGAGAAGATATAGTTTGTTGTGACAACAACAATGACAGTGCCAGTGACAGTGGAAGTGACAGTGATAATGGCAGTGGCAGTGACAAAGGAAATGATTGTGGTAGTGATAGTTGGTCTACACTTATATTTCAGGGCAACGGAACGGGGCAAGGAAAGGGGGTTGTATCCTCCTTCTGGTTGGTGCTGAAGAAATCATAGAGTTGGAGCTTCCTTTACGTTGGAGATTGATAATCGTGGGGTTGTAGCCTCTTTCTGGTTGGATCCAGAGAATTCAGGGAGTTGTAGCTTCCTTTAGGTTGGAGCCTGTAAATAGGGGGTTGTACGCTCCTTCCAGTTGCAGCTGGAGAATTTGGAAGTTGGTGCTTCCTATGATTGAATTCTTGATATATATAATAAAACATTATGTGTTTTTCTCCCATTTGGGTTTCCACGTAAATAATGGTGTACTGTGTATTTGATGTGATGTTTCTTATGATTATATGCTCATGATTTATTGAATGCAATAATAGATGATACATTGATGGTAAATTGTTGAACATTGTTGATAAAGTGAAAGAATATGTATTGTGGTTAAAAGTGGTAAAAGTGCTCATATTGATTCACCCTCGCCCCCCGCTTAGTATTCCAACAATTGGTTTCAATGTAGATTCCTTCAAGAAATAGTTTAACCACTGGAAGATAGATCATGGAGTACAATATGAATGGAGTACCAATGTTCAATGGTCAAAATGGTTTGGACTATGAGTCATGGAGCAGAAGAATGAAAACATTTTTGCAGGAACATGGATATGATATTTGGTATTCACTTGTTACAGGATATAATGGTCCAAATAAACCAAGGACTACAACTAAGAAGGAATTGAAGAAGAACAAAAAAATAGAAATAGATTTCATAATGGAAAGATTACTTGTTTCAGTAAAAGACAAAGTGGTAAATTGTTTATCAACAAAAGAAATCTAGGATAAGATATATAATATCTATTCTTATCCCATCACAGAATCATAGATTGTTAAGGAAGATGCATATACAAAACAAGAAGAAATATTCCCATCATGTCAGAAATATTTAGAAGAGGAAGAGTGTGAAGAGGCAGAAGTTGATTACATAGAAGAATTACTCATTGTAATCTAATGTCTAAGGAATGAAAAAAGGAAAAGCAAGTCACTCCAGGAAGAACTAAAGGAAAAAGAAGAATCTTAGAACATCAACTCCAAAGAATTCAAGCAGACGATCATGATGCTAAAAATTCATCTAGAAGAAGCTAGAAGGATTGAAGAAACTCTTGAAGATCAAAAGAAGTGTTTGGAAGCCAAAATAGTAGCATAGAAGGAAGAAGTAGAAAAGAGAGAGAAGATATTAACAGATCATCTCAAGAAAAGAACTGAGGATTTAAATAATCTTGAAGAAGAATTCGATCAACAAGAAATAAAACTTGAAGAAGAGATAATCACCTTGAAGATCCAACTTGAAGAAGCAAAGAGAATGGAAGAAGTCATGAAGTCTCAGATAATAAAGAAATAAGAAGAGGTTGATAATCTTGAAGAATAATTTGTCACACTAAGAGTCAAAGTCGTCAAACTTAGCACAAATATTGAAAAGAGAGAAACATCCACATCATCCGTAGAGAATGTTGAAGAGTAGCCCTCTAGGTTGCTAGAAAAGAAGAATGAAGAAAATAGTAAGAGTTACACAGAAGTAATCAAAGGAAGGAAGCATGATCAACAAGAATCAAAGAATACAAGAAAACTCAATTCCCCGAATGGAGCTCTACTTTGTATGAAATAATGGAAGCTGAAAGTTGGAAGGGTTGAATGTGTTGATTATTGGATGGGCAATGGAAAACTATTTCCAAGAGAACCTTGTTCCAATTAGTTTTCTTGTGTTTAAAGATGTGATTTCCTAATGTAATGTCCTCATGGTCAAGAAAGAAATGAATTTTTCTGTAATTTTCTAAGTGGGGAATTTATTGAGACAATCAGGTAACAGAATGTCACATAGAGAATGGATTAGAAATGCATTTTGCTTAAATTTTCAAAGTGGGGATTTGTTGAGACAATCAATAGCTACAATAGCATGGCTAGAGAGAATTGAATTTTATTCTTTTGTAGTACATGTTCTCAATTTTTGATCAAGAAATGCATTTTGCTTGAATTTTCAAAGTGGGGGATTTGTTAAAATGCATTTTTCGTAAATTTTCAAAGGGGGGATTTGTTGAGACAATCAACAACTACAATAGCACGACCAGAGAGAATTGAATTTTATTCTTTTGAAGCACATTTTCTCAATGTTTGATAGATCTGCCCAACATGGGATGATAAGAGGGAATATATTTTTGTTTAGTAGATGGGATTGAGAAAGACCAACAGCTATGAAAGAAGTATTTTCTTTTTAATTTTTCATGTTCAAGAGTATTATTTTGAAAAGGTAAAGCATGGAGAGTTGTGTTGGTGAACAAACAATGGATGGGTAATTTTTATGTCAATACAAGATAAAATTGTGAGACTAGACATTCTTATGTCATGTGAGAAAATTTTGGTGGATGATATCAAAAAAGTGATTCTTACCTTGAAATTTTAAACATAATTGTCAAACAATGTTATGGTAATCTTTCAATATGTTTAATTTTTTAAAATGATGCTAGTGGTTAGAAGCGGAAAGAAGGGATTATAGTTGATCTCCAAGGAAAATAAGAAAATTCTTTTATCTGAGGTCTAGGAAGTGCAACAAATAACGAGGCTAAAGCACTCGCTTTGTTTATGGGATTGAGACTAATTGATGAAAGGTTATATAAAAGACTAATTGTCATTAGAGACCAAAAAATGATAATTAAAACTTTGAGGAAAGATCTTGAGCAAAGTCAAAGTTCCCTTTCAAGAACCATTCTTCGAATCAGTAAAGAGTGGAAATATTTGATAAGGTTGAATATTATCTTGTCCTCTAAGTAATGAATGGAAAGGTGGATAGCTTAGAAAATGTAGCTTGTAGGTTAGAACAAGGAAGATGAGAAATAATTAGGATAAAAAAAGAGTTCCAATTCCTTGATTAAATGATGAAAAACAACATTAAATTGTTTTATTGGGGTGTTAATCCTCTTACTCCTTTTAATTATGAAGGAATCTACAAAGTAATGAAGGAATACATATTGAATCACAATATAGTCACCTCGCATGAAATGCCCATGTTCATTCACCCGCAACAAAAGGATATGGGTTGTACTTCACACAAGATGATATCACCTTGGGTGTTTAATCAATCACCATTTGAATTAATTTCTTTTGCAGGTGGGAAAATGGAGATATATTCTATCAAAATTTTGTTAATCTTACTTCAGGGAAGAGTTTACTGTTTATCTGGATCAATTTCGATGCATTACACATTTGGGAATTCCTTTAGGAAATTTGCAAGCTTTGTGGTTGTTGGTTCCTTCGTGTGCGGTCAAGGGAGAGTTTTTATGTATCATTCTGGGTGCATTTCTCATCTAGGAATTATTTTGGGAACTCTGCATTTAAATTTGTGGTTACTAACCCATCCCTTTATGCTCCTTCGAGGCTCTTTCTGTTGCATTGACAACTAAGTGAAAAGGGTCGTGTTGGTGCACTCAACATGTCCATAGGTGGCTGAATTGGTTTCAAGTGAGTCCACTTTGTATTATCTCAGTTTGTAGAGTTATTGTTGTTAGGATAGTGTCAGATGTTTTTGAATGGTTTTTGTAGCATCAACTAAGCATGAATTTAGTTAGAAACGAAGAGTGTTTCCCTATCTGTGAGATATCAAAGGTTCAAAGACAACTAATGGGCCACCAGGAAATGCCCCGACTTCCTTGGCCACTAAGGATGAGGGGGCACTCTTTAATTAGTATTGTAGTTAGTTTCAAATATTTTTGTTGTAAACAATAATTTGCTTCAACACTTTCCATTGTAAGTATTTAGTGTGATTTTATCAATCATTGTTGTAAGAATTTAGTTAGTTGGTGAAACTTCTATTGTAATCCGTTAATAATGAGAAGGAAAAAGTCACCTTGTTTATAGAAGGATCTTTTGTCTCACTCAAGAAAACATGATGGTTATTTTATTTCCTAATTCTTCTTCTCCATTTCTGTGTATATCTATTTTCTCTACTCCGCGCTATCTAATTTTTGTTCTTCATTGTGCATTTTAGTTTTCTATGTGTTTTCAGATCTGAATTTCATATCAATTGGTATCAAATCCTAGATCCAAGTCAGCTTCTTCTCAGCCACAGAATTCAGAAGAGAGGCCATCCAACAATTTGTTTTTTCTCAGAGCCAGACGTCCTTCTCAAGACTTCTAGTGTGTCCTCCTCGAGGCTTCCAGCATGATCATTTTTCACAAGGTGCCTTCTCAAGGCCCTTGGGAGTTCAATGATTCTCAATGCAACATCCAATGACAGATTGGAATCCATGGTGAATGAATATTATGTCGTCGTGAAGAGAGTCGTCTATAGAGGATTCTACATCGAGTGCCACAACTCCAATTCAGGATTTAACTATGGCTCTTCAGGAGCTACTCCATCTGCAAAAAGACAGATCTCCAACACCCATGCAGCTCTATACATGCTTCCAATTACCGAATTTTTTTGGCCAAATGAATGACGAGAATGTTGACTCTTAGCTTCTCAGTCTTTCCACATACTTTCATATATGTCCTAAGATGACAAAAGACATGAAGCTTCATATCATCGGTCTACAACTCGAGGGAATTACGAAGACATGGTGGGACACTCAATTGGAGAATTCTTCATGGGTCATGGACATAGGTGACCTGATCGCAACATAGACACCACACATTATGATGTGGGAGGCATTTTTCCATGCACTCAGAGACCATTTCTATCCCTTGGAATATCGACAGAACCTCCTTTCCAAATTATTTCATCTCTAAAAACTCACCCATTAGTCAGTATAGAGATACATATATGTATTATGCAAGTTGTGAATCTAGCTACACATTTTATATCTAGAAGAGGTATTGATTTCCAAATTTAATTCTAGTTTATTAACAATTTTCTGTCATGAATTTGATTTGTTTGAGTATCCTTCCTTTGATAAGGCCTTTCTTTGGGCCTTGGTTGTGGAGCACAAAGTGTCTCCTCAAATCCTCTCTCCCCCAACCTGATATGGTTCTTCTACTGCTATTCCATCACATACTGAGCATTCCCTAGTTTCCCAACTTCCCCATCCACACCTAGAAATGCACCATGTTGTACCTTTCATAAGACCAACTCACATGCATCTCCAAACTATCGATCACTTAAGAACATTCACACCAAATGGACTCTATTTGCATAGGTCGCTCATCCAGATTCCCCTGACCATACTTAAGTAGTCTCTTTCGACAATCCTACCGAAGTGGACCCTTCTCTGATATTGATGACCACTAATGAACTCGAAATCTCTAATATACCCTTGTTTACACATAATTGTTAGATTAAGCATGAGTTGGATACTCTCATCTTGGACAATGGAATCCAAAAGAACATTGTGGCCTAGAACTTGGTCACACTCCTGAACCTCCCCACCACTATGCACCCGACCCCATACCAATGCGACTAGGTACAAAAGGAAGCCCCTCATCTCACTGTCTCCCAATCATGTGTGGTTACCTTTGTGATTGGCCCTTTCCGGGATACTATGGTGTGTGATATCTCTCCTCTTGATTGTGTCGATTTTTTACTTGTAATTCCCTACCAAAACGCCTCACATGCTATCTATCATGCTAAATCTCATCAATACCACTTGCAACATGAGGGGCACACCTATTTTATTACTTCTTCTTCTCTTAAATCCACTTATCCTATTACTTACCATGAAGTCGCTAATCAAGTGAGTTTGAACCAATGTGTCTCTTTGTGCTTAGTTCACTCCATTAACCCAAACAACGAGAATAACCTTGTACCTCCATCCATGGATCCCCCGCTCCAAGAATTTGCAGATGTCTTCACACAACCCACAAAACCTCCCCTGTCTCACTCTATTAAGCTCATACTTAATCTGATTCCCGGTGCTTCTTTTCCCGACACTATATCCTAACACATCACTCCCCAAGAGGTCACTGAGATGGAACACGCAATTGGTCAACTTTTTAACTTAGGCCATATTCCACCTTCATTTTCTCCATGTGCGTCCCCCCACCATTGTTATCCCAAACAAGGATGATTCATGCTATCACATAGTGACCCACTACCATGCCCTTAACAAAGCCAATGTTAAAACTTGTTGCCTCCTACCCTGAATTGAGGAATTGTTGGACCACTTACAAGGGGATTATTCCTTCAAAGTAATGGATTTTACATTTGCTACCATTGTGTTTTCATGAATGCACAAGTCATTTGGGTAAATGCACAATCATTTATCTTGATGATATCTTGGTCTTCAATCATTCTTGCAAAGAACATCTTCAACACGTATGCAACATCCTCAAGCTATCGTGAGCACATACAATTCAAGTAAAGAAATACTATGTTGGACACACATTAGTTCCGCATTTGAAAATCATACTGGACACAACAGGGGGTTGATCAGATCCATCTCAGGTACAGTTTTTGGCACAATTTCCAGCGCACTCTAATTCCCATGACCTCAATATATTTTTGCAAAAGGTGGGGCACCACTTTTCTCATCTTCTTCTTGCATTATACTCTACACAGGTTCTTCGTTTTCCATATAGGAATCATCAGTTTGATATTAAGAAGGATGCATTTCAATTCACGAGTGGGGTGGTACTTAAACATGGAGGTTATTCGATGGAATTCCATTCAAATACATTTTCTCCTTCTGACTCTGCACATTGCCAGCAATAACATCAATTAGCTCAATGTTTTCCCCATATGTTGACTCAACACTTTACTCAGGAAGAAACTTCCTTACAAGCAACCCAAGACCGTGTGAAAAATAGGCATGATAAGAAGCACACACCATTGTTATTTCAGTTAGGAGATCATGTATGTCTCTTGCTAGACAGGTACCAACTCAAACACCAACATCATTTGCAACACAATTTCCCTCATTTGATGGCGGAAGAAGGGAAGCTTTTGGATCTAAACAGGGAGGAATTGGGCCACCAAAAAGTGCGCCCCACTTCCTTTTCCACTCAGGATGATGGGGTGTTCCTTAATTAGTATTGTAGTTATTTTCAGATATTTCTATTGTAGACAATAATTTTCTTCAACACTTTCCATTGCAAGCATTTAGTGCGCTTTTAGAAATTAGTGTTGTAAGCATTTAGTTAGTTGTTGCAACTTCTAGTTAATCAGCTAATAACGAGAAGGAAACGTGATGCCAAGTGATTTCCAATCCAAAAATAAGTGGATCAATGATGGAAATACGTATGGATTATTTGTAGAGCCCCTGGATATTGCACATTATTATCACATGTGTAAGGGTAAAGGAAACAATCTTTCAGATGGAAGACTCCCTCGTTATAAAGTTATTCATAAATGGATGGAAGAGAAAGAAAACACTCGCAGTTCAAAACGTCAGAGTGATCGCACAAAGCTTGCATCCCTCACTCAGGACTCATGCTTTTGGACACATGTAGAAGAGGCTTTGAAAGACTTGGAAAATATCAAACAAGACCAACACCAAAAGCTAGAAATTCTTGAAATGTTTGAAGGTTATGTGACAAGAATGATCAATGATTGTAGGATTTCCTCAGATGTTTTCTTGGAAGGAACCAGGTTCATGGAGTGGTGGAAATAATGGAAAGAATACAAGAAAAATCAATTCCCGAATGGAGCTATACCTTGTATGAAATAATAGAAGTCGAAAGTTGGAAGGGTTGAATTTGCAGATTATTGGATGGACAGTAGAAAATTGTTTCCAAGAGAACCTTGTTCCAATTAGGTTTGTTGTTTTTAAAGATGTAATTTGCTTTGTTGTAATGTAATGTCCTCATGGTCAAGAAATAAATGCATTTTTATTTAATTTTCTAAATGGGCAATTTATTGAGACAATAGGTACCAGAATTTCACATAGAGAAATGGATTAAGAAATGCATTTTGCTTAAATTTTCAAACTGCGGGATTTATTGAGACAATCATCAACTACAATAGCACGAAAAGAGAGAACTGAATTCTATGATTGTGTAATACATGTTCTCAATGTTTTATATATTTGCACAAGAGAGAACTGAATTCTATGCTCGTGTAGTACATGTTATTAATGTTTGATAGATCTACACAACATGGGATGATAAGGAGTAAACTTTTGTTTAGTGGATGGGCTTAAAAAAGGTTCACGGTTATAAAAGAAGTTTTCTCCTTTCAATTTTTCATGTTGAGAGGTATTATTTTGAAACAGTAAAGCATTGAGGGTTGTGTTGGTAAAAAAACTGAGCATGGGTAATTTTATATCTAGAACATAAGATAAAGTGAGACAAAAGTTTGGTGGTTGATATAAAAAATGATCCTCGATTTGAAAATTTAAACATAATTGTCAAATAGTTTTATGGTGATCTTTCAATATGTTTGGGTAGAGAGGCGCATTCTACAACCCATTATTAGGTCTATGTGTGATTCAGTGCCTAAATTCAAGGTGGAGATGACAAGTGTCACTCTTAAATAATAATAATAATAAATTAAGTAAATGAAAATTGTATATATTCAAATTAAATTAAACTAACCTAATTAAACCAAGATAAAAGAATATTTAAAAGAGATGTGATTCCTCTTTGCGCTTCGTAGAACCAGAGTTAAGATGGGTCTAGTAAAAAGTAGCAAGATTTGTATTATCATATCTTCTAAGAAATAAATGGAAAGGTGGATAGCAAGGTAGTAATATTTGATAAGGTTGAATATGATCATATCCTCTAAGCAATGAATGGAAAGATGGATAGCTTAGCAAATGTATTTGCAGGTTAGAACAAAGCATCACTAGGGATAATCAAGGTCAAAAAGAGTTGCAATACCTCGATTAAATGATGAAAATATTCTTACTTTTTTTAAATGGGGTATTAATCCTCTTACCCCTTTTAATTATAAATGGATATACAAGGTAATGAAGACATACATGTTGAATTGTGCGATAGTCACCTTGCATGTAATTCCCATGTTCATTCACTTGAAACGAAAGGATATGGGTGGTACTTCACATAAGGGAATATCATCTTGGGCTTTCAATCAATCACCATTTCAATTAATTCCTTACACAGGTTGGAAAATGGAGATATCCTTTGTCGAAACACTGTTAATCTATAGCTTCAGGGGAGAGTTTATCTAGATCAGTTTCAGCGAATTACTCATTTGGGAATTCCTTTCGGAAATATCCAAGCTCCGTGGTTTCTAGTTCCTTCCTCTACATGCTCGGCGGAGAGTTTTTTATATCATTCGGGATGCACTTCTCATATACGAATTCTTTTGGGAACTTTGTAAAATTTGTGGTTATTGGCTCATCCCTCTACATTCCTTCCTGACTCTTTCTATTGCAGTGAAAATTGATGGAAAAGGGTCATGCTAGGTGAACTCATCATATCGAGAGGTGGCCGAATTATTTTCAAGTGAGTCTACTATGTATTATCTTAGTTTTCAATTTTTTTGGTGCTGGGAGAGTGTGGGCTGGTTTTGAATGGTTTTCGAAGCATTAATTAAGCATGAGTTTGGTTCATAAGCACGAAGGGTGTTTTCGTGTGTGAGAGGTATCACAGATTAAAAGAACAACTAAGGAGTTAAGAAATCGTTTCTTTGGAAAACAAATCTGTCATTTCATAATTTGCAGCTCGATCACGGGTTAAGGAAGAAAACAAGGACACGGAGATAACTCTCCTAATGGAAACAATGCAACACCAAAACCTAGAGATTGTGGAGTTGAAAAGGGAATGTGTCATGCTTAGGAACATAGTTAATGAATTGAAGAATTATTAGAACATGACACAGTCAATGGCACACCTCTTAGTTGGGTCCTCAGGCATGAAGAAAGGAGAAACCATCCGACAAATACCTTGTTGAAATGGAATTGGATCTTATTGATCAGAATCCTATCAACACTAATCTCAAGCTTTATTTATTGACATACTTATCTCTTTAGTTTTTTCTTGTGTATTTCAAAATATGTCTATTATTAGTTTTTGATGTGACATATTTGTATACGGGTAACCAGGGACAATACTTTAGATTGGTATGCAAAACTCTAGACATTGAAGCAACATTTTATAATTTGCTTAAAATTTCTTTGATAAATATGTATTAATATGTAATAGTATGTTAACGAGTACAATGCAACAATTTTGCTAATTATATAAATATAATTGTTTTTGTTTTAAAAAAAAAAATCATGTTGGCACTTAAATTATTCATATACAACGAGAATGTTTTTTATCCACTTCTTAACTAAATCATCTCACAATATAATAAAGAGATAATGGTATGATAGAGTTGTAAGGATACCCCAAGATACATATGGATATAATTAAAAATATTAATATTGTAAAAATAAAATATAGTTATAAAGTTATAATTATTTATTTTGAACATTTAGAAAATATAATTATTGTAAAGACACAATAATATATTATAGAGTAGGTTTATCAAACCAGGAAGTATAGTTTTTTCATTCAATGTCATAAAAACATATTACATAGATAAAGATCATAGATGAAATTCCAATGGAAACTACAAAACAAGGTAGAAAAAGGTCATAGTTTGTCTCGCTAGAGTTATAATCAAAATCATTAGTATCACCACCACTCATGTTAGGAGAGTGCTCTCATCCCTCCTCCTTAAATTTATTTAGGCCAAGTGTTTCATGTGTTAGTGTGATGAGTTACCCCTGAAGAATATCGTCATCATTAAAAGATCCCCTACGTGCATTTTAAAGCACTCAACAAAAACCCTAAAGTTGGATTTATGTGCATTGAGTGTTCTACATGTTACAACATGAATAAATTGTGTGTTCGAACCATACAGGACATGTTCCCTATCAAGGTGTGTGTCCACTGCATGTTTCAAATGCAAGTCCTCTGTGTCAAAGATTCAACACATGATGCATGCATGCCTTAAACCCAACATGTTTGGTTTCTTATTTTCCTACAAGGCACAATGTGTCCAATGCATGTTTGACATGCAGGTCCTATGTGCCAGAGATTCAAAAAATGATGCATGAATTCCTTAAACCCAACCTTGGTTTCTTATTTTCCTACAAGGAACAAAACTAATTTATTTAGCTTAAACTAAATTATGAATAAACACACTTTCTCTTTTATCCAAGATCTTTGCAACTATTTTGTTTCTTACATTACAACCCAATGTCATATATCACCTATGGTATTGCCTTTAAAGGAAAAAATATGAATGTTGTTTTAATAGAAGGGGAATTCCTTAAATAGACGGAGCACCTTTGATCCAGGTGGATATTGGTGGCCACCCACCTTTTCCAGTTGGCTCCTCTTGAAAGTTTTTAGTCCAACATGTTCTTTTTTACTTCTTTGTAATGGTGGTTTGTACACTTTCAAGTATTTTTGAATCCCTACACATATCCAGGTGGAGACTGGTGGCCACCCAACTAATCCAACTGGCTTATTTTGGGAGTTTTCATGTCAGCACATCATTTTGTACTTCGAGGGCCGTTTTGGGGCCCTAAAGAGTGTTTTTTTGGCTTTCCACAATCAAACTATAGACATAGTTAGAGTTTGATGGCATAATGTGTATTTCTCAAAAATACCTTTCCAACGGGCTATTACGTTCCTAAAACGAAGGTCGTATGCAAAAGTTACGACCCCGGGAAGTTGAGGTACCAACTTTCCTAGCGGGGCCCATAACGTTTGGTGTTTCATCTCCTAGGGTTAGGTTTTTGGATGTATAGTGTTTTGGAATTCATGAGTAATGTTAAAAATGCCTATGGATCCTCATTGTAATCATTCTTCTCAGATGGATGCGCATAGCAGCCACATCTCTCCTTAGAGATAGCTACCACCATTCGAGCAAGTTGTTTTCAGTTCTGTAGTTTTACAGTTTCAGCCTATTTTATTTATTCAATAAAATTTATTGTTCACTGAATATATGTTGTTGTTCTCAGTATATTTGTGTTATTATATTCAGTCTGTTATTCTTTTCATTCCGCTCATAAATCTGGATCAGTGGTATCAGAGCGGTATGATCTTAATTTGTTTTTCTTCGTGCATGTCCCCGACAAGATCTGGGTACAAGAAGTTGGGTCTCGAAGCAGTCGAGCTTTTGCAAGATCAGCCACACCAATTCCAACAAAAACCCATGGGGGACAAAAATAAATATTATGGAGAAAGAGATCCTTTTAAAATGTTTCTCGAGGAAGCCCTTGCGTGAAAAAGGAACAGAATTATGGACAACTTTGCACATATCCTTTGGTGAATGCCCACAAGAGAAGCATCTTCGTCAAGTGGCCATGAAACCCCATTCAAGGTACATGTAAATTTTCATATTCCATTATTTGAAGGACTCATAGATGCGGATGTTGTAGATAAATGGTTCAATCTGCTCAAAGGGTATTTTTCGGTCCACAATTTTTCCGATAGGGAAAATATTACTTTTTCACTCCTCGAGGTTGACCCCCATGTTAAGGACTGGTGAGATACTTACTCATAGAAAAGGGACATAGAGTATTCTGCAATATTTTTGGTCTCCCCCACATGGTATTACTTCAAGGATGTCATTAAAGAAAAATACTACCCTGTTGGAAGCTATGAGGACTAGTATACAAGATGGACCACCTTGCGTCAGAAAAGGGACCAGACAGTACCAGATTTCACCAATATTTTCCATACCCTACACACCAAATTGGGTATCAAAGACTCTGAGTGACATATGGTGCTCAAATACCGCGATTGTTTGCATAGATACATTCAAATAGAAATGGAGTTTTTGGGCATCGCATCATTGGGTACATCTTATAGATATACTGCCAAGATTGAGCATAAATTTAAGTAGAAGAGGAAGGAGTTTGGATATGCAAAACACTCACAGCCGAAGCAGGGAAAAGGAGGCCCCAACCCACAAAAAAAGGGACAGAGAAAAGAGGGCCACTCTCATGACAACCAGTCCAAGCTGCAACACTAGAAGGGTAACGAGAAGTCGAAGAAGGCCACAGGAAAATGGTGTGACTATGATAAAAACCCTTTGCACAACACTGAAGAATGTTGCTCCAAGCAGTCACTCATGGCTGACCTGAAATATTCGAGGTAGATTCTGACTCTGAATCAAATCCATAAGGAGGGAAGTGGATTATCGATGTTGAACCCAATGCCATTATCGCTACCACTAAAGTCCAACCAAGCGAACTAGAATAACCAAAGGAAGGGGAACGCCTCTTTCACTCACAGACGTGGGTAAATGGGGCTCTACTTATTTTCATTGTTGATAGCAGAAGTCAGAAGAACTCGATCTTAGCAGAGGTCATCAAGCGGTTGGACCTACTGACGACACCGCATTCATAGCCCTACACCATCGGCTGGCTTCGCCAAGGAAGAGATATTTGTGTTAGCCAACAATGTCGTCTTCCCTACGACATGAAGCCTTTCAAAGGTGAGGTATTATGTGATATTTCTCCCCTTGAAGTTTGTAATGTTCTTTTAGTACAACCATATTTTTGGAAGAGACATGATGTGTATGAGTCTACACCTCGTAGTGTTATTATTACTTTGGGTAGAGAATTGTACATGATAATAGAGGTAGCGCCTCCTACCACTATTTATTTAATCTCTGTTAAGAAATGCAGCAAGGTCATTTCACAAACTAGGAAGTTCGTCTTCTTTGTTATCCATACTCACAGTAAGAAGAAGGTCGCCACCACATCCATGGCCTCTACACATAGTCTCTCTTTGTAGCAAAAGAAAGTGGGCGGGATCGTGGAAGAGTACAGAGACATCTTCTCCTCACCCACCGGATTATCGATGCACTACCAAGTCAAGCATCCAATTGATATAACCCTCGGTGAAACTATGCCTAATGGACCAATCTATCATCTCTCACTGATGGAAAATGGAGAAATTAAGCATAAAATCCAAGAGCTGCTTCAAAAGGGGCACATCAAACCCAACTCCTCCCCTTGTGGAAGTCCGATTGTACTAGTGTAAAAGAAATACAGTACATAGAATCTCTGCATTGATTACAGAGCATTAAACAAAATGACAGTAAGGAATTGATACCCAATTCCTATAATTGATGACCTTCTTGACCAACTCAAGGGGGAAAAGTTCTTCAGCAAGATTGAACTAAAGTCTAGCTACCAACAGGTTCCCATCGAACCAACTGATGTATGGAAGACAACTTTCAAAACTAAAGAAGGTCTCCTCGAATGGTTGGTCATACCCTTTAGCTTAACAAATGCACTAGCCACTTTCATGAGGTTGATGGATGATCTATTGAGACCCTTCACCAACTCTTTTGTGGTGGTATATTTGGATGACATCCTCATCTTCAACAAAACTTGGGAGGAGCACATGCAACATATTCTGCAGGTTTTGAGCACTTTGCGGTAGCACAAGCTATATTCCAACTTGGAAAAATGCTCCTTTGGCATGAATAGGGTCTAATACTTTGGATACAGTGTTGATGAGCATGGGATATAGGTTGATCCAACTAAGATCCAAGTCATTTATCACTGGCCATCCCCGACCACACTCACCGAGCTTCATATCTTCTTAGGATTGACCAACTTCTACCGACGGTTCATGTTAGGATTCTCCCATATTGCATGGGCCCTTAGCCAAGTGACCAAAGGAGGTGGTGGGGCACATTTCATGTGGGGGAAGGAACAACAATGAGAATTTCATGATCTGAAGCATCTCTTGTGCTCAGTTCCAATACTCTCCTTACCCTATCTGCAACAATCGTTCGAGATTGAGACTGATCCATATGAATATGTTGTAGGCACAGTTCTCACTCAACATGGTCATCTAGTATTATACCATAGTGAGACACTCTCAGATACTGTCCGGAAATACCCCACCTATGACAAGGAAATGTATTCCATTATACAATCTTGTCGTCAATGGAAACATTCCATTATGGGAAAGGAGACAATCATCCACACTGATCACAAGCCTCTATAGTTCATACAGATACAAGAGAAGTTGCAGAATGAACGCCATCAGAAGTGATCCACCTACCTATAGTAGTTCCATCTCAAAATCAAGTATAAGACAGGGAGAAAAAATCGTGTCGT
The DNA here is from genome assembly GCA_010110895.2 of Picea sitchensis. Lineage (NCBI taxonomy): Eukaryota > Viridiplantae > Streptophyta > Pinopsida > Pinales > Pinaceae > Picea > Picea sitchensis. Next base: position 1,759 of record SNQJ01S0036133.1, on the reverse strand, counting down.
TGACCGCCTTAGTCAACCTCCCCTAGCTGCACTCACAACCGTTCTCCATTCTTTTGGACATGAGGCATCTGAATGGCCCCAACTTTATCAACAAGATACGTACTTCGTGACCACCTATAAACTATTGGGTACAAGCCTGAATGTCACCAATTTTCACATTCAGGACAGACTATTATGCCATCTGGGCCATCTATGTGTTCCTACAAGTGAGCGTGCAAAGTTGATTTGGGAGGCTCACTATAGTTGGATGGCAAGACATTGTGGCATGGAGAAAACTGTGGTCTTTCTACAGAGACATTTTTATTGGCCAAAACTTCGACAGGACGTCGGCAAGTATATCAAATCTTGCATTGCATGTGCCATTCCCAAGTCAGTCAACAAGAAGCAAGGCTTACACACCCCTCTTCCTACTACTGAGAGGTTGCAACAATCCATCTCGATGGATTACATGTCTGGCCTTTTGTCGACCAAGAAAGGAAATGATTGTGTATTTGTGGTACTAGTTGATCGATTTTCCAATATGGCCATCCTCACAACCTGTAAGAAGAGCATCACAATGGTAAATACTTCCAAGTTCTTCTTCGAATGAGTGTGGGTCCATTTTGGGATACCACAAAATATCATCTCCGATCAGGACAACAGGTTCCTCAACACATTTTGGTCGAGTCTCTGGTCACTATTGGACACCAAGATCACTAAATCCACTGCTTTCCAGCCCCAAACCGATGACCAAACAAAGGTCGTTAATCAGATGATTGTGCACATATTGTGCATGTACAAATCTAAGAATTTGTGTACATGGGATGAGAGTCTTCCCTATGTTCAACACAACTACAATAGGGCTCCCCATAGCTCCATCAACCATAGCCCATTTCAGGTGGGGCTGGGATTCCAACCCTTGGGTCCCATTGATGTTGCACTACCTCTTGCAACCACACAGGCAAAATCTTCCCATGTTGAGTCTGAGGCCGACAAAGCCGCCAATTCATTGAGCGGATTCAACACATCCTCCAACAGGTCCATGAGATTTTTCAGAAATCCAATGCTAAGTACAAGCAACGCCATGATCAACATAGGGCACTCCACTAGTTTCAGGTGGGAGACAAGGTCTGGTTGCCTTTTCAAAAGGGCCCCATTGAAAGCTCCACCCACTTCGCTATGGGCCTTACACTATCACCAAGGTTGTGGGTAGCAATTCTTTTGAGCTCAACACTCCTCCCTTCCTTGGCTTGCACCCAGTGTTCAATGTGGAACTCCTTCAACCATATTTTCCACTATTATCAGACACCTCAGAGATCACAGAAACGTTGACACCAATAGAGCTCAACCATGACTGCATGGAACATGAATTCACTGATCTGATCATGGAAACATGGGTCAAGGGCACTCCTCGACAAAGGATCCATATTTATCGAGTTGTCAAGGTAGGGTAGCTCCTACACCAAGGCAAGTGGCTCATCCAGGGCTAAATTCAGTAGAATTTTCCTCACCTGATGGGAGACCTAACCGCAATGGAGACCATTGCTTCCTAAGGGAGGAGGATTGATCTAGTTAGATATTGGTGGCCACCTACCTATTCCATATGGCTCCTCTTGATAGGTTTTATTCCAACACATTCTTTTTTACTTCTTTGTCATGGTGGTTTATACACTTCCGGGGTTGTCTAAATCCCTACACATATTCCAGGTGGAGACCGGTGGCCTCCCACCTAATCCAACAGGCTTATTTTGGGATTTTGCATGTTAGCACATCTTTTTGT
>SNQJ01S0036132.1:183692-196650 GCA_010110895.2 Picea sitchensis | reverse complement strand
ATAATTTTTTAATGTAAAATTATGAGGTTAGATTGTGCATTTAATTGATTACACTAATTTATACCATGGTTAAGTTATTAGAGTAAAAAAATGTTCATTTTTACAATATAATTAACAAATTAATGAAGAAATAGTTAAAAAGAATAATTAAAAAATAAAATTAAAATAATGAAAGGTAATGAGTGAAAAATATCTAATTAAAAGAAAAAAGAGAAAAGTAAATTAATGAAAAAAAAAGAAAAAGACAAAAGTAAATTGAAGAAAAGAAAAATTAACTTTCATATTTTTTTCATTGTTTCTTTTATCATTATTCATTTGTTTAGGATATATATTTTTAAGTAAAATAGGAAAATGTTCTTTTTTAAAATATAATTAATAAATTAAGAAAAATAGTTTAAAAATATTAATTAAAAACTAAAACTAAAGTCACTGATAAAACTTGAAACTTTAACTTTATGAAAAGAAATTTGAAAAAAATAAATAAAGAAGAGCAACATGAACTAACTTTTTAACCTTATAAAATATTAAATGCTGGCATGTTGTTTTGGATATTATTTTTAAACAATGTTTTTTATACGGAAAATTTCCACTCTAAATGTTAAATAATTTCAAATATTTAACCCTGTGTAGTTTCCACAATCTCACATTGTTATAATGAACTGTAAAATATTTAACCCTCTGTATTTTCCAGAATCTTACATTGAATGAAATGTAAAAATCTACTTTCTTACAGATTTACCTTTTCAATTATATTTATATATCCGAAATATAATATAGTGTCATTTTAATTTTAGTAGTTTTCAATTATATTTATATATCCGAAATATAATATGGTGTCATTTTAATTTTAATAGTTCGTCCAAAGGGCATGACATCCTAGTTGCCCGACATTTTGTCATTCGTCCTAAGTTATACATGGCAAGCAGGTTAATCATCTCGGATCTACGGCGTGTAGAAAAAATCTGCACAGCGTAGTTGCAACGACCACACAATGAAATTCTTTGTGGTTGAACATTCAGGATTTACCGTGCAATTCACAGACTACTCGCGCACTGTGATAATAACACTTAACAAAATAATTTATTGATATTGTGCTACTCTTTAACAAATAAGTTCACAAACACAACAAAAGCTTAGAAATGTGTCAACACATGAAATAGTTGATTTATATTAAAACTTGGGCAATGCGCGCTAATACAAAATACAAAAAACTATGTCGAACTTCGGATCCAACAATTTTTGCAGCTTGCAAAACACAGAGCTTGTGCTCTTAGACTTTTGAGACTTTTCATAATTGTTGTTGCTTCTCTATCGACTATTTTCGTCTATCTCTATGTCACTCAACTACCTACACACTCAGACATATAAAAACTGAGACCAAAACTCCCTGTAGAAGCTAATTGATTTAACATTTAGGACAACAATAAATTCGTCTGACTCTCATCTGCATAATAGATCTTGAGAAAGATAAAGATCATCTTTATAAATAATATCCTTCTAACACTCTTCCTTGACGTGTCTGACAGACTAAACGTCTTTGTTTTACGTCACATACAAAGTCTTCATCAGTGATCCAGGTGATATTGGTGGCCACCCACTTATTCCAACTGGCTCCTCGTGACAATTTTTAGTTCAACACATTCTTTTGTACTTCTTTGTAATTGTGGGTTCTACACTTTCGGGGTTGTCTGAAACCCTACACATATTCCAGGTGGATACTGGTGGCCTCACACTTAATCCAACTAGCTTATCTTGTATGTTTTCATGTAATCACATATTGTTGTACTACGAAGGCTATTTTAGGGCCTTAAATAATGTTTTTTTGGCCCACCACAGTCAAACTATAGTTTGAGTTAGATTTTGATGGCGTAATGTGTATTTCTCGAAAAGACCTTTCCAATGGGCTATCACATGCCTAAAACGGAGGTCATATGCAAAAGTTATGACCCCAGGAAGTTGAGGTACCAACTTACCATAGGGGACCACATAACGTTTGACATTTCATCTCCTAGAGTTAGGTTTTTGGATGTCTAGGGTTTTGGCATTTATGAGTAGTGTTAAAAATGCCTCTGGAGCCTCATTGTAGTCATTATGCTCAGACGGATGTGCATAGAAGCCACATCTCTTCTCAAAGATTGCTACCACCATTCGAGCAAGTGTTTCAGTTCTGCAGTTTTACAGTTTCATCCTATTTCATTTATTTAATAGAAGATATTGTTCATTGGATATCTGTATTGTTCTTCATATCTCTGTGTTTATTGCATTCAGTGTGTTAATCAGTTCGTTCCACTCCTAAATCTGGATGAGTAGTATCAGAGAGGTATGCTCTTCGTTTATTTTTCTTCATGCATGTACCCAAAAAGATATGGGTACAAGAAGTTGGGACTCAAACCAATCAAGTCGTTGCACGATCGGTCGTGTCGATCCCGACAACAACCCATGGAAAAAGAAAATAAAGATGATGGAGCAGGAGACCCTTTTAAAATGTTGTTTGAGGAATCCCTTGAGCGACAAAGGAATGAAATGATGGACAAATTTGTGCAGATCCTTCGGTGGCTTCCCACAAGAGAAGCATCTTCATCAAGCGGCCATGAAACCCCCTTCAAGGTACAGGTAAATTTTGATATTTCATTATTTAAAGGACTGATAGATGCGAATGATGTAGATAAATAGTTTAATCTGCTCGAAGGGTATTTTTCGGTCCACAAATTTTCCGATAGGGAAAATATTACTTTTTCACTCCTCAAGGTCGTCCCCCATGTTAAGGACTAGTGGGACGCTTACTTTGAGCAAAGGGCCATAGATGAATCTACAATATTTGTGGTTGCCCCTACATAGAATTCCTTATCGGATGCCATTAAAGAATAATACTACCCTGTCGAAAGCTACGGGTACCACTACACCAAATGGACCACCCTACGTCAAGAAAGGGACCAGACAGTACCAGATTTCACCAATATCTTCCATACGTTGTGCACCAAGTTGGGTATCAAAGACTCTGAATGACATCTGGTGCTCAAATACCATAGTTGTTTTCTTAGATACATTCAAACATAAATGGATTTTCTGAACATCGCCTCATTAGGTATGACTTATATATATGTTGTCAAGATCGAGTAGAAATTTAAGCAGAAGAGGCAAAAGTTTGGATTTGCAAACTCCTTACACACGAAGCAAGTAAAAGGGGACCCAAACCCACATAGTAAGGAACATAACAAATATGGCCACTCTCAGAACAATCAGTCCAAGCCGCAACACAAGAAGGTCAATGAGAAAACGAAGAAGGACACGGGAAAATGGTGTGAATACCATAAAATCCCTTTCAACAACACTGAAGAATGTCGCTCCAAACAGTCATTCATGACTGAGCTGAAGGCTTCCAATTCAGAGGCCGATTCTTATTCTGAATCAAATCCAGAAGGAGGGAAGCGGATTATCAATGTTGAATACAATGCCACTATCGCTACCACCAAAGTCTAGTTAAGCGAACTAGAACAACCAGAGGAAGAGGAACGCCTCTTTCTCTGACATATGTGGATAAAGGGGGCTCTGATTCATTTCATTATTGATGGCAACAATCATAAGAACCTAATATCAACAAAGGTCATCAAGTGGTCGGACCTGCAAATGACACCACACCCACAACCATACACCATCGGTTGGCTTCGCAAAGGAATAAATCCTCGTGTCATCCAACAGTGTCGTCTTCCCTATATCATCAAGCCTTTCAAAGATGAGGTATTGTGTGATATTTATCCCCTTGAAGTTTACGATGTTTTTTTAGGAAAACCATATTTGTGGAAGCGTCATGTTGTGTATGAGTCTAGACCCCGCAGTGTTATTATTACTTTGGGTAGACAATTGTACAGGATACCAGAGATAGCACCGCCTACCACTATTTCCTTAATATCTGCTAAAAAATGTAGTAAGGTCATTTCACAAACCGAGAAGTTCATATTCTTTGTGATCCATGCTCACAGTAAGAAGAAGGTCTTCGCCACATCCGTGGCCTCTTCACAGAGCCTCTCTTTGTAGCAGAAGCAAGTGGACAGGATCGTGGAAGAATACAAAGACATCTTTACCTCACCCACCGGGTATCGACGCACTATCAATTCAATCATCCAATTGATCTAACCCTTGCTACGCCTCTGCTTAATGGACCAGTCTATCGTCTCTCGTTGATGGAAAATGACGAAATCAAGCGTCAGATACAAGAACTTCTTCAAAATGGGAACATCAGACCCAAATCCTCCCCTTTTTTAATGGTGCAGAAGAAGGACGGGACTTGGCGACTCTGCATTGATTACAGAGCATTAAAAAAAATCATAGTCAGAAACCGGTACCCAATTCCTAGGATTGATGACCTCATTTACTAACTTAAGGGGGAAAAGTTTTTCAGAAAATTGACCTAAAGTTTGGCTACCACTAGGTTCCCATCCAACCAACTAATGTCTGGAAGACAAATTTCAAATCTAAATAAGGTCTCTTTGAATGGTTGGTCATGCCCTTTGGCCTAACAAATGCACCAACCACTTTCATGAGGTTGATGGATGATGTATTGAGACCCTTCACCAACTCTTTTGTGGTGGTATATTTGGATGACATTCTCATCTTCAACAGAACTTGGGAGGAGCACATGCGGCATATTCAATAGGTTTTGAACACTCCGCGGAAACACAAGATATATTCCATCTTGGAAAAATGTTCCTTTGGAATGAACATGGTCCAACACTTGGGATACATTGTTGATAATCATGGGGTACATGTTGATCCCGCTAAGATCCAATTCATCCGTGAATGACCAGCCCCGACCACACTAACCAAGTTTCGGAGCATCTTGGGACTGGCCAACTTCTACCAACGGTTTGTTTTGGGATTCTCCCATATTGCATGGGCCCTCAACCATGTGACCAAGGGATGTGGAAGGGAAACGTTTGTTTGGGGGAAGGAACAAAAATGATCATTTGATGATCTAAATTATTTCTTGTGCTCAGCTCCAGTACTCTCCTTTCTCGATTTGCAACAACCATTCGAGATTGAGACTGATGCACACCATAGTCCTCATTCAACATAGTCATCCAGTGGCATACCATAGTGAGAAAATATCAGATATTGTCTAAAAATACCCCACCTATGACAAGGAAATGTATTCTATTGTACAAGCCTGTCGTCAATGGAAACATTACATTTTGGGAAAGAAGACGATCATCCACATTGATCACAAGCCTCTTCAGTTCATACATACCCAGGGGAAGTTCCAGAATGATCACCATAGAAGTCGTCCACCTACCTATAGAAATTCCATCTAAACATCAAGTATAAGAAAGGGAGCACAAATCGTGTCATTGATTGCCTCAGTTGACCTCCCGTGGATGCACTCACCAATGTGCTCCATTCCTGTGGACATGAGGTATATGAGTGGCCCTAACTTTATGACCAAGATCCAGGCTTTGCCACCACCTATCATCTCTTGGGTATAAACATGACTGTCACCGATTTTCACATTCAGGATGGGCTATTATTCCATATGGGCCATCTTTGTGTTCCTGCAAGCGAGCGTGCAAAGATGATTTGGGAAGTTCACTACACTCGGATGGCATGCCATTTTGGCGTCGAGAAAACTGTGGCCATTCTACATAAACATTTTTATTGGCAAAAACTTTGACAGGATGTCAACACGTATATCATATCTTGCACTTCCTGTGCCATTTCCAAGCCATCCATCAATAAACAAGGCTTATACACCCCTCTTCGTACCCCCGAGAAGCCTTGGGAATCCATATAGATGGATTACATGTCTGGCCTTCTATCCACCAAGCACGAAAATGATTGTGTATTTGTGGTCGTTGATCAATTTTCGAAGATGGCCATCCTCACAACCTACAAGAAGAACATCATAGCGGCAGATACTTCCAAGATATTCTTCAAATGAGTGTGGGTCCATTTTGGGATACCAAAGATGATCATATCCAACCATAAAAGAAGGTTCCTCAACACATTTTGGTCGATTCTATGGCCACTTCTGGACACCAAGCTCACTAAATCCATTGATTTCCATCCCCAAACAAATGGCCAAACAAAGGTCGTCAATCATATGATTGTGCACATCCTGCTCATGTACAACTCTAAGAAACCACATACATGGGATGAGAGTCTCCCCTATGTTAAACACAGTTACAATAGGGCTCTCCATAGCTCCACCGACCATAGTCCATTTCAGGTGGGACTGGGATTCCAACCCTTGGGTCCAATTGATGTTGCACTACCTATGGAAACCACATAGAGAAACTCTTCCCATGTTCAGTAGGAGACCAACCAAGCCACCAAATTCATTGAGCGGATTCAACACATCCTCCAACAAGTCCATGAGATTTTGTAGAAAGCCAGTGCTAAGTACAAGCAACACCCTGATCAACACTGGGTACCACACCAATTTTAGGTTGGAGACAAAGTTTGGTTACATTTGAAAAATGATCATCTTATAGGGCCTCATCAGAAGATCCACCCACTTCTCTATGGGCCTTACACCATCACCAAGGATGTGGGTAGCAATTATTTTGAGCTCAACACTCCACCCTTCCTTGGCTTGCACCCAATGTTCAATGTGGACCTCCTTCGGCCATATTTTCCACCAATATTGGACACCTCAAAGATCATATAACATTTGACACCAACAGAGCTCAACCATGACTGCATGGAACAAGCATCCACTGATCAGATAGTGGACACACGGGTCGAGGGAACTCGCCATCAAAGGATCTAGCTTTATCGGGTTGTCAAGGTAAGACAACTCCTCCACCAAGGAAAGTGGCTCACCCAGGGCCAAATTCAGCAGAAGTTTCCTCACTTGATGGGCTAACTCAACAAAATGGATACCATTTCTTCCTAAGGGGGGAGAACTTATCTAGGTGGATACTGGTAGGCACCCACCTATTCCAACTGGCTCCTCTTGACAAATTTTAGTTCATCACGTTCTTCTGTAATTCTTTCTAATTTTGAGTTATACACTTTTAGGGCTGTCTGAAGCCCTACACATCTTCCAGGTGGATATCTGTGGCCTCCCAGTTAAGCCAACTAGATTATTTTTTATGTTTTCATGTTAGCACATCTTGTTGTACTTCTGGGCTGTTTTGGGGCCCTAAACAATGGTTTTTTGGCTGTCCATAGTCAAATTGTAGACAACGTCAGAGTTTGACAACATAATGTGTATTTATTGAAAATACCTTTCCAATGGGCTATCATGCGCCTAAAAATGAGGTCGTATGCAAAAGTTACGACCTCGAGAAGTTGAGGTACCAACTTACCATAGGGGCCCACATAAATTTTGGCGTTTCATCTCATAGGGTTAGGTTTTTAGATGTCTAGGGTTTTGACATTCATGAGTAATGTTAAAAATGTCTCTAGAGCCTCACTGTAATCATTTTTATCAGATGGATCTGCGTAGCAACCTCATCTCTTCGCAGAGATAGATACCACCATTCTAGCAAGTGTTTCAGTTATGCAGTTTTACAATTTCACCCTATTTCATTTATTTAATAGAAAATATTGTTCATTGGATATTTGTGTTGCTCTTCATATCTCTGTTTTTATTTTATTCAGTCTATTAATCAATTCGTTTTGCTCCTAAATCCATATCAATAAGTGTGAAGCTCACGACTTGTAATTAATATCTCGAACACTCCCCCTTAATTAGAAGTAGGTGAATTTACAAAAAGAATTTACATCAAAAATTTAAATTCACATGTACATTCAAACATCTGTGACTGAGTTGACTCCTAGACAACTGCGGAATTTCTGAAATGCAACCCTTGCCAAATATTTTGTGAAAATATATATGACTTGTTCTTTTGACCTGCAAAACTCTAAACAAATTTCTTTGTTATTCACTAATTCTCTGATAAAATGATACCTTGTATCAATGTGCTTGGTTTTCTTGTGAAACACATAGTTCTTGGATAACATTGTGGCGGAGTTGTTGTCACAAAATACTATCGTTGGTTCATGTTGTTCTTGTAGCAAGTCTTTTAACATTCTTTTCATCTAAACTGCTTGACAAGTTGTGCTTGTAGTTGCGACGTACTCAACTTCTGCTAAAGAAAGAGTCCCAATGGGTTGCTTCCTTGATGCCCGTGACACTATACATGTTCTAAAATGAAATGTGTACCAAGAGGTATTTTTCATTTCATCTATGTTACCTCGACAATCATTGTCAGTGTATCCAATAAGTCTGAAATCTTCTGAAATAAAATACATAATGTCAAAATCTTTTGTTCCATTCACATATCTCAGAATTGTTTTTCCTTCCTTCCAATGGGATTATTTTTGAGTTTCCATGAACCTTGAAATCAAACTCACTCCATACATAATATCATGTCTTGTTTCTATCAGATACATAAGAATTCCTACCATCCTTTTAAACATGGTGGGATACACCTTGGATCCTTCATCTTCCTTTCTTAACTTCAATCATGTTATCACTGGTGTTGGGGATGCTTTGGAATTTATCATGTTGAATATTTTCAAAATTTCATGCACATATTTAAATTGTGAAATAAATATACCAGATTTGGATTGATGAACTTCAATACCCAAAAAATATCTCATAAGCCCTAAATTAGTCATTTCAGATTCATCCTTCATGACTGACTTAAATTCTTCTATGCCAAAATCTCAAGTAAAAATCAAATCATCAACATATAAGGAAACAATTAACATATTACCTTGTTGATTTTCTTTGATGTACAGTGTTAGATCACATTCACTTCTATGAAATCCATTTTGAATGAGATAGGAATCTATGCAATTGTACGAAGCTCTAGCAGCATGATTTAATCCATACAGTGATTTCTTCAATCTGTATACTTTATTTTATTTTCCTCAAATATCATAGCATTGTGGATATTCCACATATACCTCTTCTTCTAAATGTCCATTCAAAAATGTTGACTTTACATCCATTTGATAAACAAGCCACTTGTTCTGTGCAGAAATGGCTAACATAGTTTTGACAGTGTCCATGTGCACAATTCGCACAAATGTTCATTGAAATCAATTCCAGGTTTCCGTGCGAAACCTCTTGCAATTATTCTTTCCTTGCACTTCTGCACATTTCCTTCTGCATCTTGCTTGGTTTTATAAATCCTCTTGACATTTATCACATCCTTGTCTTCAGGTACATCTACCAACTTCCATGTACCTGTCGCCCATACTTCTTTTATTCCTTGGTAACAAACTTTCTAATGTTGGATCTAGAGATGTAGAACTACTTGGACTGCTTACAGGAGTTTGTTGCGCTCTAGGTCTAGACTGCGCACCTACTGATCTCACTAGAGTAGATTGTGCTAGGATCTGTGTCACAGTTCTAGGAGTAGAAGGGATTGCGCACTAAACTACAAATGGTGTTTGAACCACCTCTTATTATGTTTCATCATGCTCAATAGCATCAATAATTTTGATTTTCCTTTCTATGCTTCCATCAAATGCTTCATTCTCTACAAATTGAACATCGTGACTGATTATGAATTTTCTTGATATAGGATCATACAATTTGTATGCTTTTATATCTTCAGAGTACCCAAAAAATATACATTTCTATCATTTTTATCTAGCTTCTTTCTCAACTCATCTGGGACATGTGTGTATGTGACACAACCAAATACTTTGAAGTGTGCCACATTATGCTTCATACCTGTCCAGGCTTCTTAAGGAACTCTGTTTTTAACACGTTTGTCGGACATTTGTTCATGATGTATACTGCAGTTGCTACTGCCTTAGCCCAATACTCATTTGAAAATTCTTTGGTTGCCAACATACTACACACTATTTCCATGATGGTGTGATTCTTCCTCTCTGTGACACCATTATGTTGTGGTGTATACCACGCAGTGAATTTTTCGTAGATGCCATGAACTTTACAAAAGTTCTGAAATTGTCTTGAAACATATTTTCCTCCTCTATCAATTCTTAGATTCACTTTAATGAAATAACCACTTTGCTTCTCCATAAGTTTTCTGAATTGTTGAAAACAACCCAATGCATAAGATGTATGATTTAGGAGATAAATCGATGTTTTTCTTGAGAAGTCGTCAATAATAGAAAATATATACTTCCTCCTATAGATGGTGTTTGCATTGATCCACGAATATCTGAATGTAAAATTTCCAATGGATCTTTTGTTTTATATGACTTGCCAATTGTAAATGATTCTTTGATTTGATTCCCAAAAATGAATCCTTCACATATTCTTTCTAGTTTTTCAATTAATGGAAAACCTTTTACCATATCCTTTGTGTGTAGTAGCTTCAGACCTCCAAAGTTCAAATGACCAAATCTGAAATGCCATAGCCAGTATTCATCATGCACTTCATATTGGAATTTTGCTTGCATCTCTGCGCCATTGTCTTCTTCTCTCTTTGTACTGCATGCACTAGTTTTTCCATCCTTGGAATTACACATAGTTTTTGCTATAAATGGAGTGTGAGAGTGCAAATATTTTTTGTTATAGACAACTTTTGTTGTTTTTCTCTTCATGGATGGCTTCAATGTTAATGAAAACATTCTGTTGCATGTCATCTGAATTCTTGCAATAAGTTGATTGCTTGGATATCTTTCCATAATCACATAGTGATTATCTTCCATGTAGATTCATTATCCTTTGTGTTACAACTACCACGTGCTCATCAAATTATATTTTAGACCAGAAACATAATAAACATCAGGCATAACGTTGTTCTCCACCTATTTAGTTAAAATGTTTATACTACCTTTGCCTAAGAAAGTGACTTGGATATATGTTCCAAGTGTAACTTTAGTTTGGATTGACTTATTCAAACTAGAAACAAATTATAAATTTCCTCTCATGTGATTACTACAGCCTGAATCTAAGTACCATATGTCACATGGACTTTCTTGAGCAACATTGCATTGAACTGGTGATACTATAGGCAATGCTTCAACACACGCCATAAACATAGAACCAGAGGGACTATTTACGTTGTTTCACTGATCTTGTCCTTGCTTGTTATGATTCTATTGTCTCTTCCTGCACTCATGTGAATAATATCCATACTTTTTATAGTAATGGCACTGAATCTTTGATTTATCAAATTTATGATTACTTGGATTACTGTTATTTGTATTTTTACCTCTTCCACCAGTGTTTCCAGGACTGCTACTCCGTCCACTTCTAGAAACACTTTTTTCTTTACCTCTAGAGTTAGCTCTCCCCCTTCCTCTTCCATGACATATAGATGAGTACGCAGAAAATGTGTTTTCTAATGACATGTTTGACCTATTTAATATATGTTAATGATTAATGAGGGAGGATTGTAGCTCATCTAGACTCAACTGACTCAGGTCGTCTTTGTTCTCTTCTAAAGTCACAACAAGGGTATCAAATTTAGGAGGAAGAATCCTAAGTACCTTCTCAACAACCTTTATGTCCTCTATGGTTTCCCCATGGGACTTAATTTGATTTATGATGCTAATAACATGGGTCTAAAATGAATCGATTGAATCTTAGTCTTTCATTGACAGAGTTTCAAAATCTCTTCTAAGAATTTGTAGTTTTGAAGTCTTGACTTTGTCCATACCTTGATAAGAGGTTTGTAATATGTCCCATGCTTCCTTGGCTTTCTTTGCGGATGAAACTCTTTGGAGTATTATTTCATGCATGGCTTGATGTATGTAAAACATCGTCTTTCCATCTTTCTTCCTTTGATCTTTCAAAGCATCCTTCTCAACTTGTGTGAGGGCATTGTATCTTTCCTGATCTGTTGGTTCCATATAACAATTTTTTACTATCTCCCATACATCTTGAGTTCAAAATAATGCCTTCATGGTCAAGGACCATAACTCATAATTTTTTCTTGTATAAGTGGGAGGTTGCAGATTTGAAGTAGAAGCCATGATTTCACCTTACGACAGAGTACCAAATCTGAGATCTACAGTGCATAGACAAACTCTGTGCAGCATAGTTGTAACGACAGTGCAATGAAATTCTTTGTAGTTGAACTCTCAGGACTTATGCAGTTCACAAACTATTCAGTGTAGTACGCGCTCTCAGACTATTCAGTGTACTGCGCGCTCTGATAATAACAGTAAACAAAATAATTTCTTGATAAAGTGCTACTCTTTAACACATAAGTTCACAAACACAACAAAAGCTCATAATTTCTTGGGCCTTGCACCCTAATACACAATACAAAAAACGGCTCCAACAACTTCTGAAACTTACAAAACAAAGAGCTTGTTCTCTGAGAAGACTCTCGTAGAAGCTAACTGATTTAATATTTAAAACAACAAATTCGACTGATAACAACACTCTAGAAAGATAAAGATAGGCTCTATAAATAAGCTCCTAACACTCTTCCTTGAAGTGTGTGACAGACTAGCATCTCTGTTTTCCTTGACCTAATATCTCAAACAAATTAGGTTAATGAATAATCTGTGTGTTAATCAGTTGCATAGACCTTCTGCCTTTAAAAACGTATTGTGCTGTGCCTACTCGCAGATATTATTGTCATGTGATAAAAGCATATATTTAACGTCGGCTGCCAATTGTCTCCGTTAAGACTGCGCGCTACTACTAGTATTGTTAGTTTCGCTTTAAAGGCCGAACCAAAACCTCCTCGCCAGAAATTACCGAACCAAAACCTCCTCGTGAAGCAGAGTTTAAGCTCTAAAATTGAGCGTAAAGTTTTTAACCTTGGCTCATAAATAGCCAATTTTCTTTGTTAAGACTGGGCGCTACTACGAATGCAATGTCGATCTCGCTTTAAAGGTCCATCCCAAACATCCTCGCCAGAAATTGCCGAACCAAAATCTGCTCGCAAAGCATAGTTTCTTCTCTAAAATTGAACGTGACATTTCTATGAATATTTTACTTAAAACTGAATTCCAGGTTCACTGCAATCGGTGAGAACCTAATTTCTCCTTCTCACTTGCAAAAGCAATTACA
>SNQJ01S0036132.1:160464-173681 GCA_010110895.2 Picea sitchensis | reverse complement strand
TAATCAACATTCTACTGGTTTTATTCTGGTCATAGAGTGCTTTGTTATGGTGAGATGCTGGACATTCGTTAAGGTTTTTATGTGCCTTTCGTAAGGTTTTGGGGCATCCAATTGCAGATTCAGGACATGCAACGGGCATGGAGAAAAATCAACACTTTCTTTTTCTCCATGCCCGTTTGATGTACGAATCTGAAATCGAGAGATGCTCAGGCAGAATTTGTCCAAATTTGTAGGGGACAAAAGATTTAAGGTGCTTCACATAACTCTCAGCGCAGTTGCCGCTGTGGTTGGATAAGTTGCAGCCATGGGATTTTGGAAGAGGATGTTTTTGAACCAGGAGTCCTGAAATTGGTAATTCATTCAGTGTGCCCCTTATTAGCTTGTGTCTTTTGATCTGTCCATATATTTCTTTAGGCTAAATATATGCCTTATAATTTTTTTAGCAAAATATATGCCTTGTAATTGCTTTTGCAAGTGAGAAGGAGAAATTAGGTTCTCACCGATTGCAGTGAACCTGGAATTCAGTTTTAAGTAAAATATTCATAGAAATATCAAGTTCAATTTTAGAGAAGAAACTATGCTTTGCGAGCAGATTTTGGTTCGACAATTTCTGGCGAGGATGTTTGGGATGGGCCTTTAAAGCGAGATCGACATTGCATTCGTAGTAGCGCCCAGTCTTAACAAAGAAAATTAGCTATTTATGAGCCAAGGTTAAAAACGTTACGCTCAATTTTAGAGATTAAAGTCTGCTTCACGAGGAGGTTTTGGTTCGGTAATTTCTGGCGAGGAGGTTTTGGTTCGGCCTTTAAAGCGAAACTAACAATACTAGTAGTAGCGCGCAGTCTTAACGGAGACAATTGGCAGCCGACGTTAAATATATGCTTTTATCACATGACAATAATATCTGCGAGTAGGTACAGCACAATACGTTTTTTAAGGCAGAAAGTGTATGCAACTGATTAACAGACAGATTATTCATTAACCTAATTTGTTTGAGATATTAGGTCAAGGAAAACAGAGATGCTAGTCTATCACACACTTCAAGGAAGAGTGTTAGGAGCTTATTTATAGAGCCTATCTTTATCTTTCTAGAGTGCTGTTATCAGTCGAATTTGTTGTTTTAAATATTAAATCAGTTAGCTTCTACAAGAGTCTAAGAAGTCTCAGAGCACAATCTTTTTGTTTTGTAAGTTTTAGAGGTTGTTGGAGCCGTTTTTTGTATTGTGTATTAAGGTGCAAGGCCCAAGAAATTATGAGCTTTTTTTGTGTTTGTGAATTTATGTGTTAAAGAGTAGCATTTTATCAAGAAAATATTTTGTTTACTGTTATTATCAGAGCACGCAGTACACTGAATAGTCTGAGAGCACATAGTACACTCAATAGTCTCTGAACTGTGCGGTAAGTCTGAGAGTTCAACTACAAAAAATTTCATTGTACAGTCGTTACAACTATGCTGAACAGAGTTTGTCTGTGCACTGTAGATCGATCTGAGATTTGGTATCAAAGAAGCAACTCTATCATAAGGTGAAATCATGGCTTCTACTTCAAATATGCAACCTCCCACTTATACAAGAAAAAATTATGAGTTATGGTCCTTAACCATGAAGGCATTATTTTGAACTCAAGATGTATGGGAGATAGTAAAAAATTGCTATGTGGAACCAATAGATCAGGAAACATACAATGCCCTCACACAAGTTGAGAAGGATGCTTTGAAAGATCAAAGGAAGAAAGATGGAAAGACGATATTTTACATACATCAAGCCATGCATGAAAGAATACTCAGAAGAGTTGCATCCGCAAAGAAAGCCAAGGAAGCATGGGACATATTACACACCTCTTATCAAGGTATGGGCAAAGTCAAGACTTCAAAACTACAAATTCTTAGAAGAGATTTTGAAACTCTGTCAATGAAAGACTAAGATTCAACAGATTCATTTTAGACCCATGTTATTAGCATCATAAATTAGATTAAGTCCCATGGGGAAACCATAGAGGACATAAAGGTTGTTGAGAAGGTACTTAGGATTCTTCCTCCTAAATTTGATACCCTTGTTGTGACTTTAGAAGAGAACAAAGACCTGAGTCAGTTGAGTCTAGATGAGCTACAATCCTCCCTCATTAATCATTAACATATATTAAATAGGTCAAACATGTCATTAGAAAACGCATTTTCTGCGTACTCATCTATATGTCATGGAAGAGGAAGGGGGAGAGCTAACTCTAGAGGTAAAGGAAAAAGTGTTTCTAGAAGTGGACAAGTAGTAGTCCTGGGAACACTGGTGGAAGAGGTAAAAATCCAAATAACAGTAAGCGAAGTAATCATAAATTTGATAAATCAAAGATTTTGTGCCATTACTATAAAAAGTATGGATATTACTCACATGAGTGCAGGAAGAGACAATAGAATCATAACAAGCAAGGACAAGATTAGTGAAACAACGTAAATAGTCCCTCTGGTTCTATGTTTATGGCGTGTGCTGAAGCAATGCCTATAGTATCACCAGTTCAATGCAATGTTGCTCAAGAAAGTCCATGTGACATATGGTACTTAGATTCAGGCTGTAGTAATCACATGAGAGGAAATTTATAATTTTTTTCTAGTTTGGATTAGTCAATCCAAACTAAAGTTACACTTGGAACATATATCCAAGTCACTTTCTTAGGCAAAGGTAGTATAAATTTTTTAACTAAATAGGTGGAGAACAACGTTATGCCTGATGTTTATTATGTTTCTAGTCTAAAACATAATTTGCCTGATGTTTATTATGTTTCTGGTCTAAAACATTTTTTGATGAGCACGTGGTAGTTGTAACACAAAGGATAATGAATCTACATGGAAGATAATGACTATGTGATTATGGACAGATATCCAAGAAATCAACTTATTGCAAGAATTCAGATGACATGTAACATAATGTTTTCATTAACATTGAAGCCATCCATGAAGAGAAAAACAACAAAAGTTGTCTTTAACAAAAAATATTTGCAGTCTCACACTCCATTTATAGTAAAAACTGTGTGTAATTCCAAGGATGGAAAAACTAGTGCACGCAGTACAAAGAGAGAAGAAGACAATGGCGCAAAGATGCAAGCAAAATTCCAATATGAAGTGCAGGATGAATACTGGCTATGGCATTTCAGATTTGGTCATTTGAACTTTGGAGGTCTGAAGCTACTACACACAAAGGATATGGTAAAAGGTTTTCCATTAATTGGAAAACTAGAAAGAATATGTGAAGGATTCATTTTTGGGAATCAAATCAAAGAATCATTTACAATTGGCAAGTGATATAAAGCAAAAGATCCATTGGAAATTTTACATTCAGATATCTGTGGATCAATGCAAACACCATCTATAGGAGGAAGTACATATTTTCTATTATTGACGACTTCTAAAAAAAAACATGGATTTAGCTCCTAAATCATACATCTTACGCATTGGGTTGTTTTCAACAATTCAAAAAACTTATGGAGAAGCAAAGTGGTTATTTCATTAAAGTGAATCTAAGAATTGATAGAGGAGGAGAATATGTTTCAAGACAATTTCAGAACTTTTGTAAAGTTCATGGCATCTACAAGAAATTCACTGCGTGGTATACACCACAACATAATGGTGTCGTAGAGAGGAAAAATCACACCATCATGGAAATGGTGTGTAGTATGTTGGCAACCAAACAATTTTCAAATGAGTATTGGGCTAAGGCAGTAGCAACTGCAGTATACATCATGAACAAATGTTCGACAAACGTGTTAAAAACAGAGTTCCTCAAGAAGCCTGGACAAGTATGAAGCATAATGTGGCACACTTCAATGTTTTTGGTTGTGTCACATACACACATGTCCCAGATGAGTTGAGAAAGAAGCTAGATAAAAATGTTAGAAATGTATATTTTTTGGGTACTCTGAAGATATAAAAGCATACAAATTGTATGATCCTATATCAAGAAAATTCATAATCAGTCACGATGTTCAATTTGTGGAGAATGAAGCATGGGATGGAAGAATAGAAAGGAAAATCAAAATTATTGATGCTATTGAGCATGATGAAACAGAAGAAGAGGTGGTTCAAACACCATTTGTAGGTCAGTGCGCAATCCATTCTACTCCTAGAACTGCGACACAAATCCTAGCACAATCTACTCTAGTGAGATCAGCAGGTGCGCAGTCTAGACCTAGAGCACAACAAACTCCAGTAAGTAGTCCAAGTAGTTCTACATCTCTAGATCCAACATTAGAAAGTTTGTTACCAAGGAATAAAAGAAGTATGGGCGACAGGGAAATGGAAGTTGGTAGATGTACCTGAAGACAAGGATGTGATAAGTGTCAAGTGGATTTATAAAACCAAGCAAGATGCATAAGGAAATGTGCAGAAGTGCAAGGCAAGAATAGTTGCAAGAGGTTTCACATAGAAACTTGGAATTGATTTCAATGAACATTTGTGCGAGTTGTGCACATGGACACTGTCAAAACTGTGTTAGCCATTTTTTCACAAAACAAGTGGCTTGTTTATCAAATGGATGTAAAGTCAACATTTTTGAATGGACATTTAGAAGAAGAGGTATATGTGGAATATTCACAATGCTATGATATTCAAGGAAAATAAAACAAAGTATACATATTGAAGAAAGCATTGTATGGATTAAATCATGCTGCTAGAGCTTGGTACAATTGCATAGATTCCTATCTCATTCAAAATGGATTTCAGAGAAGTGAATGTGATCTAACACTGTACATCAAACAAAATCAACAAGGTAATATGTTAATTGTTTCCTTATATGTTGATGATTTGATTTTTACTTGAGATTTTGGCATAGAAGAGTTTAAGTCAGTCATGAAGGATGAATCTGAAATGACTAATTTAGGGCCTATGAGATATTTTTTGGGTATTGAAGTTCATCAATCCAAATCTGGTATATTTATTTCACAATTTAAATATGTGCATGAAATTTTGAAAATATTCAACATGATAAATTCCAAAGCATCCCCAACACCAGTGATAACAGGATTGAAGTTAAGAAAGGAGGATGAAGGATCGAAGGTGTATCCCACCATGTTTAAAAGGATGGTAGGAATTCTTATGTATCTGATAGAAACAAGACATGATATTATGTATGGAGTGAGTTTGATTTCAAGGTTCATGGAAACTAAAAAATAATCCCATTGGAAGGAAGGAAAAACAATTCTGAGATATGTGAATGGAACAAAAGATTTTGACATTATGTATTTTATTTCAGAAGATTTCAGACTTATTGGATACACTGACAATGATTGTCGAGGTAACATAGATGAAATGAAAAATAACTCTTGGTACACATTTCATTTTAGAACATGTATAGTGTCATGGGCATCAAGGAAGCAACCCATTGGGACTCTTTCTTCAACATAAGCTGAGTACGTCGCAACTACAAGCACAACTTGTCAAGCAGTTCAGATGAGAAGAATGTTAAAAGACTTGCTACAGGAACAACATGAACCAACGATAGTATTTTGTGACAACAACTCCGCCACAATGTTATCCAAGAACTATGTGTTTCACAAGAAAACCAAGCATATTGATACAAGGTATCATTTTATTAGAGAATTAGTGAATAACAAAGAAATTTGTTTAGAGTTTTGCAGGTCAAAAGAACAAGTCGTATATATTTTCACGAAATATTTGGCAAGGGTTGCATTTTAGAAACTCCGCAGTTGTCTAGGAGTCAACTCAGTCACAGATGTTTGAACGTACATGTGAATTAAAATTTTTGATGTAAATTCTTTTTGTAAATTCACCTACTTCTAATTAAGGGGGAGTGTTCAAGATATTAATTACAAGTCATGAGCTTCACACTTACTGATCTAGATTTAGGAAGAGAACGAATTGATTAATAGACTGAATAAAATAAAAACAGAGATATGAAGAACAACACAGATATCCTATGAACAATATCTTCTATTAAATAAATGAAATAGGGTGAAATTGTAAAACTGCATAACTGAAACACTTGCTAGAATGGTGATAGCTATCTCTGCGAAGAGATGAGGTTGCTACGCACATCCATCTGATAAAAATGATTATAGTGAGGCTTTAGAGACAATTTTAACATTACTCATGAATGCCAAAACCCTAGACATCCAAAAACCTAACCCTATGAGATGAAACGCCAAAATTTATGTGGGCCCCTATGGTAAGTTGGTACCTCAACTTCTCGAGGTCGTAACTTTTGCATACGACCTCCGTTTTAGGCACATGATAGCCCATTGGAAAGGTATTTTCAAGAAATACACATTACGTTGTCAAACTCTGACTTTGTTTACAATTTGACTATGGAGATCCAAAAAACTATTGTTTAGGGCCCCAAAACAGCCCGAAAGTACAACAAGATGTGCTGACATGAAAACATAAAAAATAATCTAGTTGGCTTAACTGGGAGGTCACAGATATCCACCTGGGAGATGTGTAGGGCTTTAGACATCCCTGAAAGTGTATAACCCGCAATTAGAAAGAATTACAGAAGAACGTGTTGAACTAAAAACTGTCAAGAGGAGCCGGTTGGAATAGGTGGGTGGCCAACAGTATCCACTTAGATAAGTTCTCCCCTCTTAGGAAGAAATGGTCTCCATTTTGTTGAGTTAGCCCATCAAGTGAGGAAACTTCTGCTGAGTTTCACCCTTGGTGAGCCACTTTCCTTGGTGGAGGAGTTGTCCTGCCTTGACAACCCGATAAAGCTGGATCCTTTGATGGTGAGTTCCCTTGACCTGTGTGTCCACTATTTGATTAGTGGATGCTTGTTCCATGCAGTTAGAGTTGAGCTCTGTTGGTGTCAGATGTTATATGATCTTTGAGGTGTCCAATATTGGTGGAAAATATGGCCGAAGGAGGTCCACATTGAACATTGGGTGGAAGCCAAGGAAGGGTGGAGTGTTGAGCTCAAAATAATTGCTACCCACATCCTTGGTGATGGTGTAAGGTCCATAGAGAAGTGGGTGTATCTTCTGATGAGGCCCTATAAGATGATCATTTTGCGAATGTAACCAAACTTTGTCTCCAACCTAAAATTGGTGTGGTACCCGGTGTTGATCATGGCATTGCTTGTACTTAGCACTGGCTTTCTACAAAATCTCATGGACTTGTTGGATGATGTGTTGAATCCGCTCAATGAATTTGGTGGCTTTGTTGGTCTCCTACTGAACATGGGAAGAGTTTCTCTATGTGGTTTCCATAGGTAGTGCAACATCAATTGGACCCAAGGGTTGGAATCCCAGTCCCACCTAAAATGGGCTATGGTCGGTGGAGCTATGGAGAGCCATGTTGTAACTGTGTTTAACATAGGGGAGACTCTCATCCCATGTACGTGGATTCTTAGAGTTGTACATGTGCAGGATGTGCACAATCATATGATTGACGACCTTTGTTTGGCCATTTGTTTGGGGATGGAAATCAATGGATTTAGTGAGCTTGGTGTCCAGAAGTGGCCATAGAATCGACCAAAATGTGTTGAGGAACCTTCTTTTATGGTTGGAAATGATCGTCTTTGGTATCCAAAAATGGGCCCACACTCATTTGAAGAATATCTTGGAAGTATCTGCTGCTATAATGTTCTTCTTGTAGGCTGTGAGGATGGCCATTTTCGAAAATTGATCAACGACCACAAATACAGAATCATTTTCGTGCTTGGTGGATAGAAGGCCAGACATGTAATTCATCGATATGGATTCCCAAGGCTTCTTGGGGGTAGGATGAGGGGTGTATAAGCCTTGTTTATTAATGGATGGCTTGGCAGTGGCACAGGAAGTGAAAGATCTAATATACTTGTTGACGTCCTGTCAAGTTTTTGCCAATAATTTTTTTTATGTTGAACGGCCACAGTTTTCTCCACGCCAAAATGTCCTGCCATCCGAGTGTAGTGGGCTTCCCAAATCATCTTTGCACGCTTGCTTGCAGGAACATAGAGATGGCCCATATGGCATAATATCCCATCCTGAATGTGAAAATCGATGAGAATCATGTTTATACCCAAGAGATGATAGGTGGTGGCAAAGCCTGGATCTTGGTCATAAAGTTGGGGCCACTCATATGCCTCATGTCCACAGGAATGGAGCACATTGGTGAGTGCATCCACGGGAGGTCAACTGAGGCAATCAATGACACGATTTGTGCTCCCTTTCTTATACTTGATGTTTAGATGGAATTTCTATAGGTAGGTGGATGACTTCTATGGCGATCATTCTGGAAATTCCCCTGGGTATGTATGAAATGAAGAGGCTTATGATCAGTGTGGATGATCGTCTTCTTTCCCAGAATGTAATGTTTCCATTGACGGCAGGCTTGTACAATGGAATACATTTCCTTGTCATAGGTGGGGTATTTTTAGACAATATCTGATATTGAGTATGCCACTGGATGACTGTGTTGAGTGAGGACTATGGTGTGCATCAGTCTCAATCTCGAACGATTGTTGCAAATCGAGAAAGGAGAGTATTGGAGCTGAGCACAAGAAATTCTTTAGATCATCAAATGATCATTTTTGTTCCTTCCGCCAAACAAACGTTTCCCTTCCACATCCCTTGGTCACATGGTTGAGGGACCATGCAATATGGGAGAATCCCAAACCAAACCGTTGGTAGAAGTTGGCCAGTCCCAAGATGCTCCGAAGCTTGGTTAGTGTGGTCGAGGCTGGTCATTCATGGATGAATTGGATCTTAGCGGGATCAACATGTACCCCATGATTATTAACAATGTATCCCAAGTGTTGGACCATGTTCATTCCAAAGGAACATTTTTCCAAGATGGAATATAGCTTGTGTTTCCGTGGAGTGCTCAAAACCTGTTGAATATGCCGCATGTGCTCCTCCCAAGTTCTGTTGAAGATGAGGATGTCATCCAAATATACCACCACAAAAGAGTTGGTGAAGGGTCTCAATACATCATCCATCAACCCCATGAAAGTGGTTGGTGCATTTGTTAGGCCAAAGGGCATGACCAACCATTCAAAGAGACCTTATTTAAATTTGAAATTTGTCTTCTAGACATTAGTTGGTTGGATGGGAACCTAGTGGTAGCCAAACTTTAGGTCAATTTTGCTGAAAAACATTCCCCCCTTGAGTTAGTAAAGAAGGTCATCAATCCTAGGAATTGGGTACCGGTTTCTGACTATGATTTTTTTTAATGCTCTGTAATCAATGCAGAGTCGCTAGGTCCCGTCCTTCTTCTGCACCATTACAATTGGGATTTCACAAGGGGAGGATTTGGGTCCGATGTTCCCATTTTGAAGAAGTTCTTGGATATGACGCTTGATTTCGTCATTTTCCATCAACGAGAGACGATAGACTGGTCCATTAAGCAGAGGTGCAACAAGGGTTAGATCAATTGGATGATTGAATTGATAGTGCATCGATACCCGATGGGTGAGGTAAAGATGTCTTTGTATTCTTCCACGATCCTGTCCACTTGCTTCTACTACAAAGAGAGGATCTATGAAGAGGCCACGGATGTGGCGAAGACCTTCTTCTTACTGTGAGCATGGATCACAAAGAATATGAACTTCTCGGTTTGTGAAATGACCTTACTACATTTTTTAGCAGATATTAAGGAAATAGTGGTAGGCGGTGCTACCTCTGGTATCCTGTACAATTGTCTACTCAAAGTAATAATAACACTGCAGGGTCTAGACTCATACACAACATGACGCTTCCACAAATATGGTTTTCCTAAAAAAACATCATAAACTTCAAGGGGAGAAATATCACACAATACCTCATCTTTGAAAGGCTTGATGATATAGGGAAGACGACACTGTTGGATGACACGTGGATTTATTTCTTGGCGAAGCCAACCAATGGTGTATGGTTGTGGGTGTGGTGTCGTCGGCAAGTCCGACCACTTGATGACCTCTGTTGATATTAGGTTCTTATGATTGTTTCCATCAATAATGAGATGAATCAGAGCCCCCTTTATCCACATATGTCAGAGAAAGAGGCATTTCCCTTCCTTTGGTTCTTCTAGTTCACTTAACTGGACTTTGGTGGTAGCGATAGTGGCACTGGATTCAACATCGGTAATCTGCTTCCCTCCTTCTGGATTTGATTCAGAATAAGAATCGGCCTCTGAATTGGAAGCCTTCAGCTCAGTCACGAGTGACTGTTTGGAGCGACCTTCTTCAGTGTTGTTGAAAGGGATTTTATGGTATTCACACCATTTTCTCGTGTCCTTCTTCATTTTCTCATTGACCTTCTTGTGTTGCGGCTTGAACTGGTTGTCTTGAGAGTGGCCATATTTTCTATGTCCCTTACTATGTGGGTTTGGGTCCCCTTTTACTTGCTTCGTGTGCGAGGAGTTTGCAAATCCAAACTCTCGCCTCTTCTGCTTAAATTTCTACTCGATCTTGACAACATATCTATAAGTCGTACCTAATGAGGCGATATTCAAAAAATCCATTTATGTTTGAATGTATCTATGAAAACAACTGTGGTATTTGAGCACCAGATGTCATTAAGAGTCTTTGATACCCAACTTGGTGCGCAACGTATGGAAGATATTGGTGAAATTTGGTATTGTCTGGTCCCTTTCTTGACGCAGGGTGGTCCATTTGGTGTAGTGGTACCCATAGCTTTCAACAGGGTAGTATAATTCTTTAATGGCATCCGATAAGGAATTTTGTGTAGGGGCAACCACAAATATTGCAAATCCATCTATGGCCCTTTGCTCAGAGTAAGCGTCCCACCAATCCTTAACATGGGGGACGACCTTGAGGAGTGCAAAAGTAATATTTTCCCTATCAGAAAATTTGTGGACCAAAAAATACCCTTCGAGCAGATTAAACTATTTATCTACATCATTCGCATCTATCAATCCTTTAAATAATGAAATATCAAAATTTACCTGTACCTTGAAGTGGGTTTCATGGCCGCTTGATGAAGATGCTTCTCTTGTGGGAAGCCACCGAAGGATCTGCACAAAGTTGTCCATCATTTCATTCATTTGTCGCGCAAGGGATTCCTCAAACAACATTTTAAAAGGATCTCCTACTCCATCATCTTTATTTTCTTTTTCCATGGGTTGTTGTCGAGATCGACACGACTCATCGTGCAACGACTTGATTGGTTTGAGTCCCAACTTCTTGTACCCATATCTTTTTGGGTACATGCATGAAGAAAAATAAACGAAGGGCATACCTCTCTGATACTACTGATCCAGATTTAGGAGTGGAATGAACTGATTAACAGACTGAATGCAATAAACACAGAGACATGAAGAACAATACAGATATCCAGTGAACAATATCTTCTATTAAATAAATGAAATAGGATGAAACTGTAAAACTACAGAACTGAAACACTTGCTCGAATGGTGGTAGCAATCTTTGAGAAAAGATGTGGCTTCTACGCACATTTGTCTAAGCATAATCATGACTACAATGAGGCTCCAGAGGCATTTTTAACACTACTCATGAATGCCAAAACCCTAGACATCCAAAAACCTAACCCTAGGAGATAAAACGTCAAACGTTATGTGGTCCCCTATGGTAAGTTGGTACCTCAACTTCCCGGGGTCATAACTTTTGCATACGACCTCCGTTTTAGGCATGTGATAGCCCATTGGAAAGGTCTTTTCGAGAAATACACATTACGCAATCAAAATTTGACTCCAACTATAGTTTGACTGTGGCGGGCCAAAAAAACATTATTTAAGGCCCTAAAATAGCCCTTGTAGTACAACAATATGTGATTACATGAAAACATACAAGATAAGCTAGTTGGATTAAGTGTGAGGCCACCAGTATCCACTTGGAATATGTGTAGGGCTTCAGACAGCCCCGAAAGTGTAGAACCCACGATTACAAAGAAGTACAAAAGAACGTGTTGAACTAAAAATTGTCACGAGGAGCCAGTTGGAATAAGTGGGTGGCCACCAATATCCACCTGGATCACTGATGAAGACTTTGTATGTGACGTAAAACAAAGACGTTTAGTCTGTCAGACACGTCAAGGAAGAGTGTTTTATCTTTCTCAGGCTCTATTATGCAGATGAGAGTCAGATGAATTTATTGTTGTCTTAAATGTTAAATCAATTAGCTTCTACAGGGAGTTTTGGTCTCAATTTTTATATGTCTGAGTGTGTAGGTAGTTGAGTGACATAGAGATAGACGAAAATAGTCGATAAAGAAGCAACAACAATTATGAGAAGTCTCAAAAGTCTAAGAGCACAAGCTCTGTGTTTTGCAAGTTGCAAAAATTGTTGGATCCGAAGTTCGACATAGTTTTTTGTATTTTGTATTAGCACACATTGCCCAAGTTTTAATATAAATCAAGTATTTCATGTGATGACACATTTCTAAGCTTTTGTTGTGTTTGTGAACTTATTTGTTAAAGAGTAGCACAATATCAATACATTGTTTTGTTAAGTGTTATTATCACAGCGCGCAAGTAGTCTGTGAATTGCGCGGTAAATCCTGAAAGTTCAACTACAAAGAATTTCATTGTGTGGTCGTTGCAACTAAGCTGTGCAGATTTTTTCTACACGCTGTAGATCCGAGATGATTAACCTGCTTGCCATGTATAACTTATGACGAATGACAAAATGTCGGGCAACTATGATGTCATGCCCTTTGGACGAACTATTAAAATTAAAATGACACCATATAATATTTCGGATATATAAATATAATTGAAAACTATTAAAATTAAAATGACACTATATTATATTTCGGATATATAAATATAATTAAAAAGGTAAATCTGTAAGAAAGTAGATTTTTACATTTCATTCAATGTAAGATTCTGGAAAATACATAGGGTTAAATATTTTACAGTTCATTATAACAATGTAAAATACACAGGAAAATACAGAGGATTAAATATTTGAAATTATTTAACATTTAGAGTGGAAATTTTCCGTATAAAAAACATTGTTTAAAAATAATATCCAAAACAACATGCCAGCATTTAATATTTTATAAGGTTAAAAAGTTAGTTCATCTTGCTCTTCTTTATTTATTTTTTTCAAATTTATTTTCATAAAGTTAAAGTTTCAAGTTTTATCAGTGACTTTAGTTTTAGTTTTTAATTAATACTTTTAAACTATTTTTCTTAATTTATTAATTATATTTTAAAAAAGGAACATTTTCTTATTTTACTTAAAAATATATATCCTAAACAAATGAATAATGATAAAAGAAACAATGAAAAAAATATGAAAGTTAATTTTTCTTTTCTTCAATTTACTTTTCATTTTT
>SNQJ01S0036132.1:106083-136876 GCA_010110895.2 Picea sitchensis | reverse complement strand
AATAACATTACTAATCTAAATCACAACTAATGGCCTAAAGCCGACATAAATAAAATAACATTACTAATCTAATATGCCCCAATTAAGTGGTAATGAGCCAATATTAGGGCTTAACAATGTCCTTGTTGATGTTTTGGTAGTTGTGGGAGGTATTAACCTCCATGTATAACCTTTTACTTAGAATAGAATATTTCAAAAGCAAGTGAACCATTAAACAGATGTGTTGAAACACTAGAAGACAAGTTGGCTAAGAGAATAAATAATTTAAAAATATTATCTTCTAGAAATACAAGTCGGCTCCAGAAGAAAAAGATAAACATAAAATATAATTACCGAAAAATCAGGTCGAACGAGCCAGAAAAATCACTTCAAAATTTAATATAAATAGAGGATGTTTTAAATCATTTGGATACCCAATCAGAGCGCAAGTCTTGTGGAGAGTTACAATAGAAGCGGGAAGGAGGAATAAGGGTGCATGATCATCTCTCAATCTTGGCCTATCTCTTACTGATTCTCTTGGTGACATTCTTTGTGATTCTCTTGGTCACATTCTTGCTAAGTATGGCACAAGTTTGAGAGAGTAGTGTAGTTGTAGTTGCTTCAGTTTTGTATGTTACTTGTTATAAGGATATGGAGACTCTCTCTCTTGTGCACTACCCTTGGAGAAGGATTGCTCTACTTGTCTTGGTTTGCTTTTGTAGTTAGAAACTAGGATTTATTTGATGATTCTTGGAACCTTGAGTCACCTCTTCATACACTTACTACATTTTACTTTTATTCAGCTACATGTATATTTTTGGGAAGGCTGGTGTATGTTTCGTGGGAAGGCTAATCCATTGGGAAATTGCATGGAGATATCACTTGATCCTTTACCAGATGAAGGATTTGAGTAGTTTCAAACTATCCCACTTCAATTCCATTCTATTTTCAAAATGAGAGCAATAAAATAGTCAAGAAAATAATAGAACTAACAAGATCAAGAAGAAAGAAGATAGGCGGAAAAGGCACTAAGCCAAGCCAATCTCAAATGTACATTAATGATACATTTAATAATACATCTTGATGTAACGACCCTACAACCGTATAATAACTAACTAGTTATTAAGGTATAGTTGGGACTTAAGATTATTTCTAACAAACCCTCCTTTAATATTGAGTCCATACAAATCTATCATCTCAACAACAAGAACTAGTTCAAAATATGATAACATATCCAAGTCTTCAATCTGTAACTCATGGTATGAAGCCTCATGAGTGTCGATGAATATCTTCTTGAAAACCTGCCACAAATGGATGTCAAAACCAAGTCTAGAAAACTCATTGTGTAACAAATGAGCTAGACAATCTGTAGGTGTTCACTGAAGTGAACCCAAAACCGATGAGAAAAAATACTAATGAGAAGTGTATTAGTTGCAAGTCTAACACATCCCATATCCTGAAAAACCTTGGCAATCCAATGCACCAAGAGTAAAGAACAGAAGAATCGTATGTCATTTGCAAGGTCAAAATACCATCCCTAAGTAGTCCGAAGACTATAGAGTGAACAAATAAGTTCACTAACTAGTCTAAAAAAAAGGACACCAAAACAACTATCAAGAAACCAACAAGTACATAAAAAAGTGTCAAAAGGAATCCAAAACATGTATCCAAAAAAAAAACTGGGTGTAGTAAACCAGGTGAATCACTGGTACTATCACAAATATGAATTGTCGATCAAAATGTTGAAATGTTGATCAATGTGTCGAACTGTAGAACCACCATCAAAGTCACAAGGTGACATCAAATTCCAAGAATGTGGAAATTCATCCATCCATCCAATATCTTGAATCCATCATAAATAATGTCAAGTGCTTAACTATCTCAGCAAAACTCCTGTGAAGGTCAAACTGACCAATCCAAGTAATCAAATCCATCATAATCCTCAAAAAAATCATTCATTATCCTGAATGAACTGTAAACCATCAAGGTAGACTTCGAAACTTGCAGTCTCACATATCCTTACTAAGTTCCCCCTTGTCAACTAAAAGGTGAGAAGTCTATAACATCATATATACCCCCTTTGAAAGTGATAAAGGGTAATATAAATGTCTTCGAGTGGAGTCTAGAGATTTGATCTTCAACTCAGAAGATTATATCAAGCGAGCCTTGATCTTGTCCTTGTTGATGTTTTGGTAGTTATGGGAGGTATTAACCTCCATGTATAACCTTTGACTTAGAATAGAATATTTCAGAAGCAAGCGAACCATTAAATAGATGTGTCGAAACCCTAGAAGGCAAGTTGGCTATGAGAATAAATAATTTTAAAATATTGTCTTCCAGAAATACAAGTCGGCTCCAGAAGAAAAAGATAAACATAAAATATAATTACCAAAAATTCAGGTCGATCGAGCCAGAAAAATCACTTGAAAATGTAATATAAATAGAGGATGTTTTAACTCATTTGGATACCTAGTCAGAGAACAAGTCTTGTGGAGAGTTACATTTTCAACTGCAAGGAGGAATAAGTGTGCATGATCATCTCTTGGTCTTGGTCTATCTCTTAGTGATTCTCTTGGTGACATTCTTTATGATTCTCTTGGTTACATTCTTACTAAGTATGGCACAAGTTTGAGAGAGTAGTGCAGTTGTAGTTGTTGCAGTTGTGTATGTTACTTGTTATAAGAATATGGAGACTCTCTCTCTTTTGTACTACCCTTGTTGAAGGATCTCTCTACTTGTTTTGGTTTTCTGTTGTAGTTAGCAACTAGGATTTATCTGATGATGCTTGGAACCTCGAGTCACCTTTTCATACACTAACTACATTTTACATTTATTTAGCTACAGGTATATTTTTGGGAAGGTTGGTGTATGTTTTCATGGGAAGACCAATCAATTGGGAAACTTCATGGAGATATCACTTAATCCTTCACCACATGAAGGATTTGAGTAGTTTCAAACTATCCCACTTCAATTCCATTCTATTGTCAAAATGAGAGCAATAAAATAGCCAAGAAAATAATAGAACTGGCAAGATCAAGAAGAAACAAGACAGGCGGAAAAGGCACTAAGCCAAGCCAATCTCAAATGTACATTAATGATACATTTAATAATACATCTTGATGTAACAACCCTACAACCATAACATAACTAATTGGTTATTAAGGTATAGTTGGGACTTAGGATTATTTCGAACAAACCCTCCTTTAATATTGAGTCCATACAAATGTATCAACTCAATAACAAGAACTAGTTCAAAAGTTGATAGAATATCCAAGTCTTCAATATGTAACTCATGGTATGAAGCCTCATGAGTGTCCATGAATATATTCTTGAAAAACCGTCACAAATGGATGTCGAAACCAAGTCTAGAAAACTCATTCTGTAACAAATGAGATAGACAATCTGTAGGTGTTCACTGAAGTGAACCCAAAACCGATGAGAGAAAATCATGATGAGAAGTGTATAAGTTGCAAGTATAACACATCCCATATCCTGAAAAACCTTGGGAATCGAATGCACCAAGAGTAAAGAGTAGAAGAATCGTATGTCATTTGCAAGGTCAAAACCCTATCCCTAGGTAGTCCGAAGACTATCAAGTGAACAAATAAGTTCACTAACTACTCTAAAAAAAAGGACACCAAAAAAACTATCAAGAAACCAACAAGTAAAAAAAAAAGTGTCAAAAGGAATCCAAAACATGTATCAAAAAAAAAAAAATTGTGTAGTAAACCAGGTGAATCACTGGTACTATCACAAATATGAATTGTCGATCAAAATGTTGAAATGTTGGTCAAGGTGTTGAACTGTCGAACCACCATCAAAGTCACAAGGTGACATCAAATTCCAAGAATGTGAAAAGTCATCCATCCATCCAATATATTTAATCCATCATAAATAATGTTAAGTGCTAAACTGTCTCAGCAAAACTCCCATGAAGGCCAAACTGACCAATCCAAGTAATCAAATCCATCATCATCCTCAAAAACTTCGTTCCTTATCCTGAATGAATTGTAAACCATCAAGGTAGACTTCAAAAATTGAAGTCTCATGTATCCTTACTAAGTTCCCCCTTGTCAACTGAAAGGTGAGAAGTCTGAAACATCATATATACCCCCTTTGAAAGTGATAAAGGGTAATATAAATGTCTTCGAGTGGACTCTATATACTTGATCTTCAACTGAGAAGATTATATCAAGCGAGCCTCGATCATGTCCTTTTTTATTTTTGGTAGTTGTGGGAGGTATTAAAATACATGTATAACCTTTGACTTAGTATAGAATATTTCGGAAGCAAGTGAACCATTAAACATATGTGTCAAAACCCTAGAAGACAAGTTGGCTAAGAGAATAAATAATTTTAAAAGATTATCTTCCAGAAATACAATTCGGCTCCACAATAAAAAGATAACCATAAAATATAATTACCGAATAGTCAGGTCGATCGAGCTAGAAAAATTACTTGAAAATTTAATATAAATAGAGAACGTCTTAACTCATTTGGATACCCACTGAAAGTGCAAGTATTGTGGAGAGTTATAGTTGCACCTGCAAGGAGGAATAAGGGTGCATGATCATCTCTTGGTCTTGGTCTATCTCATACTGATTCTCTTGGTGACATTCTTTGTTATTCTCTTGGTGACATTCTTGCTAAGTATGGCATAAGTTTGAGAGAGTAGTGTAGTTGTAACTGCTGCAGTTGTGTATGTTACTTGTTATAAGGATATCGAGACTCTCTCTCTTGTGCACTACGCTGGAGAAGGATCTCTCTACTTGTCTTGGTTTGTTGTAGTAGTTAGCAAATAGGATTTATCGGATGATGCTTGGAACCTCAAGTCACCTCTTCATACACTTACTACATTTTACATTTATTCAGCTACAAGTATATTTTTGGGAAGGTTGGTGTATGTTTTTGGGGGAAGGCCAATCCATTGGGAAACTCCATGGAGATATCACTGGATCCTTCACCACATGAAGGATTTCAGTAGTTTCAAACTATCCCACTTCAATTCCATTCTATTGTCAAAATGAGAGGAATACAATAGTCAAGAAAATAATAGAACTAACAAGATCAAGAAGAAAAAAGAGAGGCGGAAAAGGCACTAAGCCAATCCAATCTCAAATGTACATTAATGATACATTTAATAATACATCTTGATGTAACAAACCTATAACCGTATCATAACTAACTGGTTATAAGGTATAGTTGGGACTTAGGATTATTTCTAACAAACCCTCCTTTAATATTGAGTCCATAAAAATCTATCTGCTCAACAACAAGAACTAGTTCAAAAGATGATAACATATCCAAGTCTTCAATATGTATCTCATTGTATGAAGCCTCATTAGTGTCGATGAATATCTTCTTGAAAAACTGCCACAAATGGATGTCGAAACCAAGTCTAGAAAACTCATTGTGTAACAAATGAGCTAGACAATTTGTAGGTGTTCACTGAAGTGAACCCAAAACCGATTATAGAAGATCCTGATGAGAAGTGTATTAGTTGCAAGTCTAACACATCCCATATCCTGAAAAACCTTGGCAATCCAATGCACTAAGAGTAAAGAGTAGAAGAATCGTATGTCATTTACAAGGTCAAAATACCATCCCTAAGTAGTCTGAAGACTATAAAGTGAAAAAACAAGTTCACTAACTACTCTAAAAAAAAGGACACCAAAAAAATTATCAAGAAACCAACAAGTACAGAAAAAAAGTTTCAAGAGGAATCCAAAACATGTATCGAAAAAAACAATTGTGTGTAGCAAACCAAGTGAATCATTAGTACTATCAAAAATATTAATTGTCGATCAAAATGTTGAAATGTTGATCAAGGTGTCAAACTGTCGAACCACCATCAAAGTCACAAAGTGACATCAAATTCCAAGAATGTGGAAAGTCCTCCATCAATCCAATATCTTGAATCCATCATAAATAATGTCAAGTGCTAAACTGTGTCAACAAAACCCCTGTGAAGTTCAAACTGATCAATCCAAGTAATCAAATCCATCATCATCCTCAAAAAAATCATTCATTATCCTGAATGAACTGTAAACCATCAAGGTAGACTTTGAAACTTAAAGTCTCACATATCCTTACTAAGTTACCCCTTGTCAACTGAAAGGTGAGTAGTTTATAACATCATATATACCCCCTTTGAAAGTGATAAAGGGTAATATAAATGTCCATAGGGATCTCATATCCAACACAGAGAGGAAAAATGCACTCCATGTTTAATTGTTTTCATATCCTTCTATTTGTTATGGGATTATTGTAACCTTATGAAAATCTAGTTGTATTTTTAGCTATTGAAGTTGTGATTATCAAACTCACCTTTGTTCAAAGTTAAAGTTAGAAACTAACTTTATTCAAAGTATTAGATTGATTAAGGTTGAGATTTTAGAATTTATTTGCATTATATTCTTTAACTCAGATTTCTGTGAAGAAATCATATTGTCTTAAGTACATGGGACAAGTTGAATAGAATAATTTTCATCTTGAGTGAAGGAGACTCGGAAGAAAATAAAAAAAAAATGTTCTTAAAGATAAGACTCTAGGTTCTAGGTTTGATTAGATTAATAAGTTTCCAATTTGCACATATCAAGTTTGATAATTGCTACATTACTAGTTGTGGAAAAAATCATTGAAAGGTTCTATTACTACTAAATACAATGAATACCTGGTGGCATGTGAGTAGTATTGACATAAGTTCTTGCAAGATGAACTAACATCTCCTCTAGGAGATATTTCTTATTATTGTGTTTTTATTTTGGTTCTTGTTTCAGGTAGGTCACAAGCAATAGCTCTGAGAAGGAGCTACTATGATTATTATTCTCATTCTTGTTTTTATTATTATAAGAGTATTATAGGAATATTGTTTTTCCCTTTTTTATCCTTGTTCCGGGAAGGTCACAGGTGATAAATATTATGGAAGCTATAGTGATGGTTGTAGGAAAAAACATATTAGATGGTCTCTAGTTTGATACATGGTGCAAGATATCCAGATAACAAGTTGTATACATAATTGTATACGTCCATGTACCAAAGAAGAAGAAGACGAACAAGGGTAATTTTGAAAGATACATAGTATCTCATATGGAGATTTATTGTAAGGAGAATAAGGCTCCAAAGATGACTGAACAAATCCCTCTAGTGCAATTGATCATTATTCAGATTATTAGGAAGAGTTATTAGAGCCAGAAGGGCCTACCCAGAATCGTTGCAGTAACTAAGAAGAGACCAACATGGTCCCATGAAACTTTGTAGGATGAAAATTTGATGAGACATATCATGAGTACAAGATGTCTTTGAATATTATATAGACTCGGAGGGAGTCAAGATTCAATGGGGGAATGTAGACTCAAAGACTTTCATTTATAAAATATTCCTCCTCAGATATAGATGGAAGAGAGAGATGTCTTCCACGACTAACAAATGGATTCCATGGGTTGAGAAGTCTATATCGTAGCTTTAGAGACTTCTAGGATATGTGATATATCTTGGGAGGATTCCCTTGTTTTAGTAGACCTTGCTACAATGACATAGGAAGAAGACAGTCAGAAGGAGTGAGATATGGTTTTTGTTGTGTGATACAACTTCAGAGATAGTGGATGTCGTTGTATATATGAAGATGATTGGTTTGTTGTTTGACTTGATGAACACGAGGCCATATATATGTTTTGAGGTATTAAACACATTGAGTCAATACATGGTTGAGCCTAGACATTTTCACATAATTGCGGAAAAACATGTAATGAGGTACCTAAGGGGTACAATTGATTATGGACTCAGACATATCTTGGATCATGAGATAATATTGTAGAGCTACATAGATTCATTTTGGTCATGCAATATCACATACCAGAAGAGTACATCCGAATGATTTCTTCAATTTGGGATAAACTGTGATATCATGACTCAGTAGGAAGCAAACTTGTGTGGCACTTAGTTCTGTAGAGGCAGAGTATGTAGCATCATGTTCATATTATGTTGAAGCAGTGTGGCTTCAGAATCTGATTACAGGATTGTTTGATCTCATGCTAGAGGTGACTTGTATATTTTGTGGAAACCAGAGTTTCATAAAGTCGTCAAAGAACCCCTTGATATATGACAAGTCGAAGAATATTGAGATCAGATATTACCATATCAGATATATGGTGCATAAGGGAGCAGTGAGGCTCCAGTTTTGTGACTACAGAGGATCACGTTGTGGATGTGTTTACCAAGCCCCTGTCAAGGATGAATTTTGGGTACTTCATAGACAAGCTTGGCATGGTCCCTCTTCATAGGGAGTGTTCTCATCCAACATGAAAAAGGGTTGGCACTGAGATAGGTGTATTCTCATCCAACATAAAAAATGGATTGCACTCAAACAGGTCTATTCTCATCCACCATGAAAAAGGGTTGGCACTGAGACATGTGGAATGCATGGAACATGAAAAAGGGTTGGCACTGAGTTTTACTGCTACTCTAGTGAGCTTCGGAAAAATTTTGGTATGCAGAGGCTACTCCAGTGAGCTTTGAAAAAGTCTTGGTATGCAGAGACTACTCTAGTGAGCTTCGACTAAAGTTTGGTATGCATGGTTACTAGTTCTCACGAACTAGATGTTATATTCTATGTGAACTTATGTGTTACTGCTACTCTAGTGAGCTTCGGAAAAAATATGGTACGTAGAGGCTACTCCAGTGAGATTTGACAAAATTATGGTATGCCTGGTTACTAGTTATCAGGAACTAGATGTCATAGTCTATGTGAAATGACGTGTTACTCCTACTCCAGTGAGATTTGGAAAAAAAATTGTACGCAGAGGCTACTCCAATGAGATTCGGTAAAAGTATGGTATGCCTAGTTATTATTTCTCACGAACAATATGTCATATTCAGTGTGAACTAACGAGCTATTTCTACTCCAGTGAGTGTTGGAAAAATTATGGTATGCAGAGGCTACTCCAGTGAGTTGTGGAAAATGTATGGTAAGCCTAGTTACTAGTTATGTATTAACTAGATGCCGAACAATAGTGTCGGACATGATTCCCAGTTAGAGTGTCGATCAATAGCATCAAAGGTTACTAGCTAGAGGTCCAACTAGTTGTTTTGGAGGTGTTTTCCAGCTAGATAGATAATGTGCAACTAGGGTGGTGATATTGGTTACATGATATGTTTGATCATATGATAGCCTGTTTGGCAATGGTGATGCTACTTGTAGACTGGTATGGAATACTATGTGAGTATTTCCCATGCCATGTGATATTGAGGGATTTTTTTGAAACCACTATATGAAAAACATCTTAGTTATTACCACCCTAGCTAAGAGGGAGTGTTGATGTTTTGGTATTCGTGGGAGGTATTAACTTCCATGTGTAACCTTTGACTTAGAAGAGAATATTCTGGAAGCAAGTGAACCATTAAATAGATGTGTGGAAACCCTAGAAGACAAGTCAACTAGAAGAATAAATAATTTTAAAATTTTGTCTTCCAAAAAGACAAGTCGACTCCATAGGAAAAAGATAAATAGGAAATATAATTACCAGAAAGTCAGGTCAACCAAGCCATAAAAGTCACTAGAAAGTTTAATATAAATAGAGGATGTTTTAGCTCATTTGGATACCCAGTCAGAGAGCAAGTATTGCGTAGAGTTGTGGTTGCAGCTGCAAGGAGGAATAAGGTCGCATGGTCATCTATTGGTCTTTGTCTCTCTCTTAGTGATTCTCTTGGCGACATTTTTGGGGATTCTCTTGGTGACATTCTTGGTGATACTCTAGGTGATATTCTTGCTAAGTATGGTGTAATTTTGAGAGAGTAGTATAGCTACAACTTTTGCAATGGTGTATGGTACTTGTTGTTTGAATATGGATACTCTCTCCCTTGTGCACTACCCTTAGAGAAGGAGCACTCCACTTGTCTTGGGTTTTTGTTGTAGTTAGTAGCTAGGGTTTATCTGTTGGTTTTGGAGTAGGCTTTCCAGAACTGTTCTTAGGTTAGTGTGCTTGGGGGTGGAATATGTAAATTCCTATGGTTGGGCGACAATGATGTGACATTGTCTATGGTTAAACAAGAATATCAAAATTTCAACAACGCTATATCATCCAATCCTAAAAAATAGTCATGTCCATCAACTGTAGAAATATATCCAATCAAGTATGGTTGTATCTGTGTAGAAACTCGTCGATAATATTTTTAAAATAGATTTTCTTCCAAACTCCAACTCTAAGTTCCTAACCATTCAAAATTAATAAGTCTCCGCTGAATTTTCTTGTTGTTTTGAAACCTTACTGAGAGGTGATTGGTCTTCCCACAAAAATTGTATGGGTGAAGATAAAAAAACTTCAACTCATCATGCCCAAACCAATGACAATGCCTGCACTATATGGGTTAATTATCCGACTGATCATACAAATATGGAATACCTGTAGAAACATCAACATCCTGGTCATCATCAACATCTTCATCATTATCAACAATATATTGTACTTGTTCCTTACCAATACCCTCAAGATCTGTGTTCTTTTGATCATCATTCATAAAACCTCCACTTACAAAGAAAATAAGTTTTCTATAATTAGTAATAAAAAGGTTATCATGAACCCTCTTGTATCATAAACAATATAGATTATGTCTAAATTGTAATTCTTCCCACATGCGAACAATTATAATTTCTTCCTCACATTTATCCCTAACTTTTCGTGTAATAGGGACTTCATCTAATTCATCTTTATGTTCATGTGTCATCATTAGTCAACTGAGGGTCTTCATTGAAGTCACTTTCATCCTTGATGTCATTTTGTTCGTCAATATGTAATCCAATCAATGGATTATTTTGAAGAAGAATTAAATCATTGTGTTGATGTCGAAGAAAACTTAACTAATCGGATAACTGTTTGTTTTGAAGTTTGAACATATCAACTTTCTTGCATGTTACTTGTAAACTAGTAAGTATTGTACTGAGAGTGCACTTGTTTATTGCAATTGCATATTCTGTATTTGAGTTAATTAACATGTGCAATATTATAAAAATTTCTTCAATTCTTGCCATTATGCAGAATATGGAAGAGAGTTGTTTGTATGCTAATGCCACAAAATTGAATTATGTATCATGTTTTGCATGCCAAAGTTGTAGCCAAATTTAATTGCCCATAAATTATTATATTGTTTGTATATTTTGAATTTGTAGTCTTCTTTGCATGAGATGTCATTGCATGAATGCAAATAAAAACAAAATAACCAATGCTGATGTCAAATATACAAGATAACCAATGGCTATGTCAATTACACTTAGAGATTAATATATTTCAGGCGGGTCTAAGATGCAAAGATAAATATGCTTGACCCTTATAAATTTTGAAATAACCCCATGAACCTTATAACTCTAATTACAAATTCACAAATTCTCTTATATTTATCCTTATGACTCCTTTACAAAAAAACACAAAAACACTTTATAACACCTTTTCTCTTTTCTTCATAACAATATAAATTTATCCCTTTTATGTTAACTACCTTATGATGACCTTGGTTAGTAAAAAAATATAATTCCTTATCACCCCTTTATATGTAAACAAATGAAGGATAAACCCTTATAACTCCAATTACAAAAGTATACACCTTATGACTTAGCATAAAAGTGAGCTTAAAAATATTAAAAAATGCATCCATTTTACTCTAATATGCCAGAGATTAAAGACACTCAATCAGAATATGATGTTCTGACCAAATTAAAACAAAACAACGTAAACTTTCTCTCTATAAGCAACACCAATATACCACAACTCATAATACCCATGTTGTTTTGATAAAAAAAAACATCTTGTCTTTTAGAGATTCCAAAAATGGTGAGTTCGCAACATCATCCATTCAACTTGTTCTTTGAATGTTCCAAAAATGGATATGTCGCAACATGTTTCTTTCTTTCACCAGTCGAACAATTCTCATCATATGTCAATATGTTACAATGATTATAACTCTACTTCACATTTTTTAATATCATATCTACTATGTTTCTGCTACCTTCGTCCACTGCACAACTCTTCTTAACAAATCAGGTGAGCTCTCTTTTGCACAAAGAAATTGAATAAATGAACCTTTGGATACATATTAGTGATAAATCAAGAAGTTTAGAAAGAAACAAGAAACTGAGTAGAAATAATGGGAACAAGAATGTGCAGAGCACACATGTATTAGATGAGAGTCTAAATCTATAAAGGTAAAATGAAACAAGAAGATCAATACGATCTGACAAGTCCTAACGATTGGTATAGCTAGCCAAAACAACTGGAAGTGTACAATCATACTCTGTTGAGGTTACATTTATAACTAACACTCCCTCTTAAACTCAACAGTTACAAACATTAGCACTGATAATGCCCAAGTGTTGTCTCTGGAAATAAAAAATGGTTTTTCCTAATGGCTTTGTAAATATGTCTGTGAGTTGATCTAGTGAGACACAAAATTGAAGAGTGATTTTACCATTATTGACTAGCTCACGTATGTAGTGATATCGAGTGTTAATGTGCTTTCTTTTCTTATGAAAAGCATTGTGTTTATATAAATAACTTGCTGAATTATTGTCACAAAAGATAAGAGTTGGCTCATTTTTTGTATGTGACATGTCATTCAATAGTCTTTGCATCCACACAACTTGATAGGAAGTTGAGGTACCGACGACATACTCTTCCTCTGCAGAAGATATTGAGACAATTGGTTTCTTATTTGATGCCCAAGAAATCATATTTATGCCCATGTGAAAAGCATACCCCGAGGTGATTTTTCGGTCATCTAGGTTGCCTGCAAAATCACTAGGTGAAAAGCATACCCTGAGGTGATTTTTCGGTCATGTGCCCCTTTTCATTGAGTTTAGTTTTGTAAACCCACTTGACACCAATACTTGTCTTATGTCTGGGCAGATCAACAAGATCCCATGTCTTGTTCTTCTCAATGGATACAATCTCTTGGTTCATGGCTTGAACCCAATGTGGCTCTTTAGCTACCTCTTTAAAAAATGTAGGTTGGCATGACATTAATGCAAAAAAAATGTGATGATTCATATCATCCAACTGTTGATGGATTTCTCTCAAGCTTCGAATTCTTTGATTTTGAAGTTCATAGGATGAATTTATGCTTGAAGAAGAATTGTCCTAAGATATTTCAGGTTTTCTTTGTACCTACAATCTTGGAAGGACAAGATGATGTGTTTGGTGTCTTGAATTTTCTGTATTTCCAGGATGTAGCAGCAATGGATTTTGACTGTCCATAGGGCGATTTTCAGACTCACTCCAGAACTGATTTTCAAGAAATTTGACATGTCTGTTGAGAATTATTTTCTTTGAAATCAAATTATAGAGTCTGTAGGCTTTGGATGTCTCACTATAGCCAACAAAAATGCATCCCTCACTTCTATCATCAAGTTTCTTCCTTAATTCAGAAGGTATGTGAGAGAATGCAATGCATCCAAATGTCTTAAGATGAGAAACATTTAGTGTTTTCACACTACATGCTTCTTGAGAGACCTTCATATTGACACTAGATGTTGAGGATCTATTCAGGAGATAAATTGAGCATGCTACTGCTTCAGCCCAAAATAGATTTGACAAACATTTCTCTCTGAGAAGGCTCCTTTCCATGTTCATTATAGTCTGATTTTCGCTCTCAACCACTCCATTTTGTTGTGGAGTATACATGGTTGTGGTTTGCATGATTATGCCTTGTGATTTGCAGAAATTTGCAAATTATGTTGAACAATATTCTCCTCCTCCATATGACCTGATAATCTTCACATATTTCCCACTCGTTTTTTCATCTTCAGCCTTGAACTCCTTGAACTTTGCAAAGGTTTCAGATTTGTGTCTGAGGAAATAGATCCATATTTTCTTCCTACTAAAGTCATC
This sequence comes from Picea sitchensis, assembly GCA_010110895.2. Taxonomy (NCBI): domain Eukaryota; kingdom Viridiplantae; phylum Streptophyta; class Pinopsida; order Pinales; family Pinaceae; genus Picea; species Picea sitchensis. Next base: position 123,023 of record SNQJ01S0036132.1, on the reverse strand, counting down.
AATAAATGTTAGGAAATAAAAGATACCACCTATTAACTTTGTTTGCATTGGTCCACATAGGTCAGTTTGAACCAACTCTAAGTGTTGTTTGGCTCGAGTGGAGGACTAGGGAAAGCTAGTTCTCTTGTGTTTTCCAAGAATGCAGGACTCACATGGGGGATTTTTGCCTTTGAAAATAGGTAGAAATTTGACCATGGAGTGCTTCTATAGAAGGCTTAGACTTTGAAAGGGCATATGTCCAAATATTGCATGCCAAATCATATTTTTATTGGGGGTGGATGCACTTTGTGCATAATATTAGGTCAGTTTTGTAGTTCTAAGGGTCAGGGGAAACATTCTATTCCTAGTCATGTGGATTTCATAAATCAATTTTCTGTTGGGAGTTTTGTCATATATCCTACATGATGCTCCTTCAAAAAGTACCTTATAACCATTTTCAACTAATTTTCCCACACTTAAGAGATTATGTTTTAGATATGGAACATGATAAACATCATTTATGTCTTTCTTTACATCTTGTTTAGTGAGAATAACTACAGTTCTTTTTCCTTGAACTTTGACTAAAGAGTCATCTCTAAGCGTAATATCAAATGAAATAGAAGAATCAATGCATGAAACTAAATCTTTGTTACCTGTCATGTGATTGATGCATTCATTGTCCAACAACCATAGGTTCTTGTGTTGTTCTTCAGTTTTGTGACATGAGAGAAACATCCTATCTAAGGTGTATCCTTCATGATTTGAGACATGTTCTTTGCCTGAGTGTCGATCGGCTTGCTTCTTTCATCATTAAGATTCATAGTGCCCATACTTTTTGCAATAATAACATTGTATTCTTTCTTTGTCATTTGATCTCCTCCCTCTACCTCTTTGAGGCTGGAAATTTTTATTATGGTTTTGATGTGTGTGACCTTCACCTGAGTCATGATTTCTTGGAACTCTCCCTCTTCCTCTATGACCTTTGCCTCTACCTCTTCCTTTGCTTAAATAAAATTGGGTCTTGAAGGCATTGACTATTGACTCATCTTCTAGATCTAGTCTCGTCTCATGTATCAAAAGAGATCCCATCAGTTCATCCGTTGAAAAATTTGACATATCCTTGGATTCAAAAATGGTTGTAACAACCATTTAGAATTTCTTTGGAATACTTATAAGTAATTTCTCAACAATTCTTTGATCAGGGATGTCTTCACGAGTCAACCTGATCTAGTTTACAATTCCCATGACTCTGGTCATAAATTGATCAATGTTTTCAGACTCTGTCATTTTTAAAGTCTCAAAATGTGTCCTCAAGGTTTGCATCTTGACTATTTTGACCTTGCCATTTCCTTGGTAAGATGTTTTTAGGATATCCCAGGCCTTTTTAGAGGTAACAACACCTGTGATTTTTGAGAAAATTCTCTCTTTTTGAGGCAACAACACTTGTTTTGAGGCGTTATTCTCCCTTTTCCTGTGTTCTTCCTGAGAAAATCTCTCTTGATTGTTCATGGCAGTTAGGTCTGTTGGATCTGGTTCCACATAGCCCAGATCCACTAGATCCCAACACTCATGTTCTTATAAGAAGGATCTCATTCTGAGAGACAAAAATTCATAGTTCTTTCCAAGAAGAATTGGCCCTTGTGTTGGTCCTAAATGGTTAGAGGTGGCCATTTTTGAAAAAACAAAGTAGAAGAGAAAGTAAATTGGTAGTATTGCAAGTGTTTTTTCTCATGGATGAAAAAAACCTATGATATATGAAAGAAAACATGTCCTCTTCCTTTTTCCTATGCATAAAACGAGGTGCTCGAAATACTCTACGTCACTTCGGGCCGAAAAATGTGGGCCAAACCACTTCTTTAGATTTTATCTGCCTAGATCTGACTATCCAAGTATGATATCTAAAGAGTTAGAACTCCGAGTTGAGTTCTTTATCTAGTGTATCCCCTCTTTATGGCGGAATCAAGCTCCTTGAGTTTACTCGTGAGACAAGGCTTATTTCTTTTTAATGAAAATAAATTTTCAAGTTACGTCCTCATATGACCAAAGGGCTGAGAACTGGGTGCTAGCCCAAGAAGTGTTTCTCCAGGAGTTCTAGGAAACATGCGTTTCAATCCGTTGAGACCTCAGATCCTCCTAATAGGTGAATGTGAGAATAGGAAAATAGTCCTCGTTGATCTGAAATCAATGACCCGGAATTACTTCGGGACTCCAGGCTTTGGAGCCTTCCACATCTTGAATTCACAATACCCGCGAAGCGTCGAAGGGGTGAACCTTCCAAAGATGCATAGATATAACAACTCTAAGATCTCTTCAAACAAGATTACACCGGTCCCTTTCTTCCTAAGGCGCATGTTCCATGAAACCTGCGAGCTCCTACATCTAAGCCCCTGTCCACAGATGACCTTGGGCTATGACCTAGGGTTTAACCGAAAAGGTGCTAAGTCTTCGACCTTCAGGACTATTGGAACCCAACAATTCTCCAAACTCTCGAAATTCTCTATCGTCGAATCCATGAGATTTCTCCATGTGTCCCTCTCAAATCCAATGGTCAGAAGTATTTTTCCTCACCTCCAGGCTTCAGTTGACCTTCGGTCAACTCTCCTGAAATGTTAAACCTACGAACAAGAAGATCTCTTGGAGCATGTTCGTGGAATATCAATGGATGAAGACACTTCAACCTTTGGGCCTAAGCGTGGTTTGAGGCTTCCCTCTCCTCCTTACTTCTGAAGTCTCTCCCCGCTAACACCTGTCACTCCAATCGATGACTGTGGTGAACTAAGACCTTCATTATTCGAGAGTTTCGTGCTCCACTACACAAAATTTCCCTTGAAGTGCCTCTCCTTCGAGCACATAGATATCCACCAGGTGTCCTCTCTGGATACAATGATCCATATTTATTCATCCTTTGGGACTTCATCTGTCCCTACTCCCTCACACTCCTTAAACCTATGAAGTTCTCTGACGTCGAAATTCTTTAAGGGTTTTACCCTGCGTAACTCCTCCAGATCTGAAGGTTGTCGGTCCTCTACACCTTGATCCGACGGATCAGATCTAATCTCCTCCTACATGCTCCTCATCTTATCTCAACTCGATGTGACAACCCAGTTCTATTCCCACGACCAATTTAACGGTTGTTGTAGCTTCTCTTGTTCTATTTCAACATTTTCCTCTCGAAGAAAAAAGGTTCGCGAACTCTCAAATGCTTTGTCCTTTGAATCTTCGTTCATAGGAATGCCTCCATGCGCTGTGATGTCTCCAGTGATATTTTGAGCGGATTTCTCTCTAGGATATGTCAGTATTTTTACTTCCCATGCTCTATTTAGCAGACTGCTTGACAATATCTGTGAATATTCTTACCTCATGTGCTATGATACCATGATAAAGAAAGAAGCTAATAAAGAAACAAGAAACAAAGTAGACAGAATGGGAACAAGAATGTGCGAAGTGTGCATGTATTAGATGATAGTATAAAGCTATAAAGGGAAAATGAAACAAGAAGATCAAGAATATCTGACAAATCCTAACGACGAGTACAAATGGCCAGAACAGTTGGCAATGTACAATGATACTCTGTTGAGGTTACATTTATAACTAACAATTAGATCATCCAGTCATCAAGCGCTCTGTTTGAGAGACTGAGAGAGGTCGTGAAATCCTTCAGGCATGCGTAAATCAAGAGGACTAATAAAAGCATCATTGTTGGATCAAAATGGATAAAAGCAGTTTATGAAATGGAAAAATTCTTAACTACAGGAGAAAACGTTTTGTACATTAGGTCATCGTACCCAATCCACAAGTAATGAAGGTCAATTAGAGTTTCAACAATGACAGACACTCCATAAATACTTGTTGTCTCCTTCAATTGTTTTTATTACAAAGGCCTCAAGCAAGACTTCATGCTTTACACGATTGAGAAACATAAAATGTCCAAATACAAACACAACTCGGAACATCAATCAACACAAAACAAACTTCTTGATTTACCTCATGCGATGTGCAGTCACATTCGACCGTTGTAGTTATAAATTCATCATCCCATGTATTCCTTCTTCATCTTCATTATGTGGGATACATATCTTTTATTCATTCATCACTGAGCTCTTCATTCAATCACCATATACATTTACCAAATCCCATTGATCATAAACATGCAAAAACATGCTCTGATCAATTATTCTGATAAATTATTCTTCCACATTCAAAACAATGCTATGATACCATGTCAAAGCGAGAACAAGAAAATAGCCAAGAAAATAATATAACTAACAAGATCAAGAAGCGAAAAGATGGGTGGAAAAGTAAATAAGTCAAGTCAATCTCATATGTACATCAATGATACATTTAATAATACATTTTGATGTAAGGATCCTACAACTTATCATAACTAACTCATTATTAAGCAATAGTTAGGACTTAGAATTATTTCTAACATCTATAAAGAAACGAATAGATATGACATGTATTGGAAGGGAAAAGGTGAAGGATTTAAATTGAAGAGAAGGGATGGGATGCATTTGAAGGGAGAACGTGGTTACTATGGCAAGGGATGGTGGCTACATAGTAGAAATAGTGGCCACACAGTGGGAATGGAATGTTGTCATGAGAACCTTACCACCAATGACAACCAAGATTCCCTCTACTAGCAACAACGAAAGATCTTCACACCTTCTTTATCTTTTCCTTAGATAAATTAGGGAACTTCAGTTGTTCTAAATTCCTCATAGAGATGGACAAATATATTCTAAATATTACATTTTCACTGGAATATATATTAATGAGGTTTCTAAGGATTTATGTGCTTACCTCATTCAACTTGAGATGATAATAATTTTGAAGTTGTATTGTGAGTTTGTTGCAATCACCCTTGAATTTTGAAGTTGTATTGTGAGTTTGTTGGAATCACCCTTGAATTTGTATGGCTATGATCTCATCCCCTAGAAGTGATAAAGTTCATGGACTAGAGGTTGATTCTTGAATAGAACAAGTGGCTTGGTTGGAGCCAAAGTGTGACTGTAAATGTCAAAGGTTTTCCTAAGTTGACCTTGGAACAGGGCGATGAATGGATCTTTATCTCGGTCTGTTTCTACCAACTATTGAACTCTGAGGGATGTCGTGCACTATGGAAATAAATATTTGTCGGTTGCTTCCTTATCATCCTAACCCCGTTGTCAGGAAAGAAAGAATGGCATTTCCTCCTTAAATCAACCTATATATACCCCCACCCCATGAGTGGGAGTCTCCTTCCGAGTCATAGTCTTTTGTGATTTGTATTTTATTGGATGCATTAATTTCTCTACCTACCTACCTACCACCAACACTTCAACCATTTTATAGAGAATTCCATCACCGCCATATCCCAACTCCATCCTTCGTGAATGATCCATAATTTCTAGATCCTTCCATACTATCTATAAATACAAAGGTGATGTAACCATTTCATTCATTGAGCAATACAAATTTGTTTTAGTGTCGTGAGAGATGAAGGATGTGCATTGATTTGCAAGGAGTGTCGTGTGGTGTGGCACTGCTGTTGTGAGGAAGCCGCGGCTTACAAAGAGAGTTGTGAGGGTCGAGCTGCTAAGACCGCGTAGAGGAGAAGCAGACCTTGTGCCACAAAGCCAAAGGTGAGCCTATTGCGTTGAAGAGAAGCAAACCCTGTGCCACAGAGCCGAAGGTGAGAAGTGAGGGTCGAGAGCATATATCTGCAAACAACCAACAAAAGGGAAACTCGAGATTCATTTTTGGAACAACTGATTTGTTAAGGGCCGTAGAAAGATCGTGAGGAGGCTGCAAGGAGGGCCACAGAGAATCAGAGAGCGCCTGAAGTATGTCTGCAAGGAAACGCTGCAGAGAAATCCCCGTTTCTGGAGAAGGAAGCGGCCACAAGAAGAGAACTCGAGTTTGTTGTGTGGATGCTGGAGCAGACCTGTGGTAAGCGAAGCATTGTGGCGAGCAAGAGGAGCATCCAGTGTGAGAATGCATGGAATTTGCGTAGGACTTGTGCGTCTACCGCGAGAATTTGTGGTTGGTGTGGATAGAAACGAAGATTGTGAACTGTCCCCGGAGTGAAGAAATGGATTTTGTGTGCCTCTAGGCTTGAAAATCGCCAATGCCTCAAAAGTGTTTTTGAAGAATAGAGCTTTGGAGTCCAAAGAAAAGGTGCGTAGAACGGTCGACATAGTACTCACCCTCCTTTGCTATATATAATCTCTTGTCTATTTTTTCTCAAAGTTTACTTTGGAGGCTTGATTTAAAAAAAAAAAGAATGGCATCCGCCATGTTTCAACAACTTATGATCTTAACATTTTCTAGAAAAAAATATGATAATTGGGAATTTAGAATGAAATTACCATTTGACTCATAAGATTTATCAGATATAGTAATGGTTGGTTATAATGAACCACAAGATGAGTCTATTTTGAGTGTTGATGAAAAGAAAAAGCTTGATGAAAATAGGCAAAAGAATAAAAGGGCTTTGCAGATAATTCGACAAGCATTGGATGATTCGGTTGTTGGAAGGATTAAACCAACCACTACAGTCAAGCAAGCATGGGACATTCTAGAGACAATGCATCAAGGCATTAGCAAGGTAAAAATTGCCAAACCCCAAGCACTTAGAAGGGAATTTGAAAACTTGCAAATGAAATATTCTGATTCAATAGATCAATTTACATATCGTGCTACGGATTTGGTTAATCAAATTATGCAAAATGGTGATGACATAGCAGATCTAAAGGTTGTATAAAAAAATTCAAGAAGTTTTCCTAGAAAATTTGATGCAGTTGTTGTGGCAATTGAAGAATATAAGGATTTGACTACATATTCTATGGATGAGTTGGGTGGCTCCTTGAAAAATTATGATGACAGGTTGAACAGGAATGAAAATACCTCATTGGAGCATGCATACAAAACACAAATGAAATTTGTAAGAGGCAAAGGAAGAGGAAATCTAGTATTCAGAGGAAGAGGAAGAGGAAGAAATAATTTTCAAAGAGAAAAAATAAAGAATCAAGACCCAGGCGGAAGGAGAAATCAAGTTTAGATCAAGGGAAAGAAATCACAATTAGGCATCACAAAGGTATGAAAAATCAAACATTCAATATTATTACTGCAAGAAGTATGGTCACTTTTCAAATGAATGCCAATAGAGACAAGCAAATATGAGAAAGTAGAGTGCACATTTCTCTGAGAGTAGTTCTGAGACATTGTTTATTACATGTGATGTAGCTCAAGAAAATGCAAGTAACATTTGGTTTCTTTATAGTGGTTGTAGTAACCATATGATTGGAAATAAAGGGTTGTTTGAGGATTTGGATGCATCGGTTAAAGCACAAATTAAATTGGGTAATGATAATATTGTAGAAGTCATGGGAAAAAGTGCAATCAGTGTAATAACAAATAGTGGAAAGAAAACTATTCTTGATGTTTATTTTGTGCCTGGTTTGAAGCATAATCTCATAAGTGTGGGACAACTTACTCAAAAGGGTTATAGAGTTTCTTTTGAGAATAATGTATGCACTATATTTGATATTCCTCCTAGTAAAATCATGATTGCAAAGATTAAAATGACAGACAACAAAATGTTCCCACTTCACATGAAAAGTGAAATGATGGAGAAGATTGGAGCAAGTTTCAAGGCATTAAGTCATGATCAAGGATAGATATGCCACTTGAGGTATGGCCATCTAAAGTTTAAAGGATTGTGTTTGCTGCAAATAAATGAAATGGTAAGGGGTTTACCACCTATTCAAGCACCAATAATTTCATGTGAAAGTTGCATTTTTGGGCTAGCAACATAGGAAAAACTTTCAAAAGGAAATGTCATATACAACTTGGGCACCTTTAGAAATTGTGCATACAGATTTATGTGGTTTGATGAAAACACTGTCATTAGGGGGGGGCATATATTTTCTAACATTCATTGATGACTATAGTAGAAAAACATGGGTTTATTTCCTTAAACACAAATCTGAAACATTTCACAAGTTTAAGGAATTCAAGGCATTGGTTGAGAAACAGAGTGGCCTATCTATTAAGATATTAAGATCAGATAGAGGAGGAGGATACAAGTCAATTGATTTTTTGGAGTATTGCAGGTATCATGGAATAAAGAAGAAGTTCACTACAAGCTATACACCTCAACAGAATGGTGTTGCAAAACCGAAGAATCGTACAATAATGGATATGGGAAGTGTTGTAACAGATTTCCGATTTAACTCAGCGCTGCATAATAGAGAATACTGACTTGAAGGTTGAACCCATTTAAGTGAAAGATGTACATCTTCTTAAGATGGTATTAGTCATCCAGATGATGTTCTTGGTGCTCTATCTCTCATAGTTTACTCGCTCACTCTTTTGCCACTTCTCGAATACGTCTTTATTGTACTTTGGGCCAATGATAATGGAGATGGTGGGATGTTTGCATTTTATTCCTTGATATGCCACCATGAAAAAGTGAGTGTCGTTCCCAATCAACAAGTAGAGGACAAAGAACTTTCATCATATAAGCTTGCAGTGCCCAGCAAAGAGCTCAAACGAGCTTTGAAGATAAAAGACGCTTTAGAAAAAAGTGATGCAGCTAAGACAATTTTGCTCACACTAGCCTTCCTCGATACCTCTATGGTTATTGGAGATGGTGTGCTCACTCCTTGTATCTCAGTGATATCAACAGCTCAAGGGATACAGAATGTTGACAATTCAATCAGTCGGAGATGGTGGTTATGATATCTGTGGCGATCATAGTATACTCTTCTCTGTCCAGAGATGCTTTCCACGGGTTATAGTGGTACACACTTCATCTGAACATGAAGGTCAAGTGTATATCCTAGAAATCAACTGCATCCTCATGCTGGCAGCGATCAAAACCAATACTTGTGAATGAGGCCAACTGTTCGCTTGAGTCTGCTCTTCTGGGAGCTGCAGGAGAAGATTCAATTCTTATGCCGGATCCACTTCCTCCTTTAACAAGTTTGTCCCATGGTTCTTCTTCTATGTCAACTACTCCTGCTCGTACTTCTGGACGTTTTGCTTTCAGCATTATAGAGGGTTCTCCAATTTCTGCGAGTGGTATAAGTGTCGCATTAGTTGCTACTCGATCATCACCAGGAGAAGAGTATCAGTGCGTAAATCATTTATGGACTAATGGGACAGTTTCAAGATTGCAGACTCGAAATAATTTTAGTTTTAAGGATGACATGGAGGTCTTTTATCCTTTGATGGATGTTCATCCAATCACTCCTTTGGTTGGTAGTTTATGGGACAATCGTGAAGATTTGAAGAAAGAAGGTGGTCTTGATCACAATTCTAGAAAGCTCGCATGGATTCCGTCACCCCCGAGTGCTTTTGAAAGGCTTCTCCATCGATTCATGGAATTGGTCACTCTAAGATATTTGAACTTGCAAAAGTGTGAAAACATTGTGAAGCTTCCGGAAGGTTTTGGGAAGCTGAGTTCTCTACAAGAATTATATTTAAATTCCTATGCTAAGTTGAAAGAATTGTCCGGGGATTTTGAGTATTTGTCATCACTAGAAAAATTAAACCTGAGCAATTACGAAAACCTAGAGGGAGAATGGATAGATACGATTGTCAGGGTCAGGTCATTGAAATCGGTGGACATTACCGAAAGCTGGAAGCTGACCGAGCGATGGATAGAAATCAGATTGGAAGCAAGTGAATGGCATATGATTGCGAAATTCTATCAGGCTGATGTTGATGCCGAGGAAGAGATGATGAGAAAGGAAGCATCTATGTTTTTCAGTGATGAAAGTCTCTTATTAGATGCTTACGGTTGGGAAATTAGGCCATCCACTTTAGCTCCAAACACCACGTTGGCGGTTGTTGTTGACCGCCATATTTCAAAGGATTTATGGAAACAGCTAGTGGAAAAATTTAAGGCACTTCAAAACAATTCATTAGACCTGCGAATCATTTCATTGGACCGTTGCCAAATTTCACCAATCTAATTATGTTATAGCGGCTATATTTAGAAAAAAAAAATGTATTTGCTGCAGCGGTGATTGTAAAGCCTGTCGCACCGACAAAAATAGGATCTTTCCCTGTGGGCGTTACCATTCTATGGTGATTGGGGCGTTACCATTCGTGTGAGAATGAGGGCGTTACCATTTACCTGGTGATCGTAAATGATGGTGCAGAATGTGGAGGCGTCTGCAAGTAGGTTCTAAAAAATATGGCTTTGGTACATTTCACCAACAGTACTTGATTAATGGAAAGATGCCTTCTGAGCCACTATTACCTCTACGCAAGAATGTTCCAAAGATAGAACACGTACTGAGAAGGACAAGGTATGGAATCGTGTTCAAGGCGTGTTTGCAAGAGGTAATTGTTCTTTGAATTAGGAGATCGGCAGACGGGGCAATCGACGAGAGCGTTTTCAGACGAGAAGCAGAGGCCCTTGGAAAAGTGAAGCACCAGAATCTAACAGTCCTGAGGGGATATTACGTGAAGCAGGACGTGAGGCTGTTGATCTATGATTACATGCCCAATTGAAACCTGGCTACTCTCCTGCAAGAAGCCTCTCATCAAGACGACCATGTTCTTAATTGGCCCATGCATCATCTCATCGCTCTCGGAATAGCCCGGGGCTTGCTTTTCTTCGCACCAACGCACACTTGACCATTATCCATGGAGACGCGAAGCCAAACAACGTGCAGTTCGACGCAGATTTTGAAGCTTCATCACAGACTCTTCGTGGCCCTCATACTGATATTTCATATTGAAGAAGATGAAATTAAGACTGCAGTGGAGGCAAAATAACAACAAAGATGAATCAGAATATCTGACCTTATTGAGAGAAGATATGTACTCCCTCTGACTATTGGCATCGGTTTTCTTTTACTTTAGCAGTTGAGTGGAATCAATGCTATTATGTTCCATGGAACCTACATTTTCAAATCTGCTGGAGTTTCATCGAGCAAAGTTGCAACTCTTGGACTTGGTGCTATTCAGGTTGTCATGACTGCTTTCATTGCATGGTTGATGGACAAAGCTGGAAGACGTTTCCTCCTCATGATCTCATCTGGGGGAATGGCTATCTGCCTTTTTCTTGTTGGTCTTGCATTCTTCTTGGAGAACCATGTTCTGGGAGCTTCTCATGAAACAACCTACAGTATTTTGGCCTTAGCTGGTGTGTTGGTTTACATAATTTCCTTTTCTCGTGGTATAGGAGCCATTCCATGAATTATTATGTCAAAGATCCTTCCTGTTAATGTAAAGGATGTTGGCGGTAGTATTGCGACTTTGATAAACTGGTTGTCATCTTTTGCGGTGACCATGACCGTCAATTTACTTCTAGAGTGGAGCACTTCAGGGACTTTTTGGATTTATTCTCTTATTGCTGCTTTTATAGTTGTATTTGTTGTACTATGGGTGCCTGAAACTAAAAGGGGAACCCTCGAGGAAAGCCAATCATCATTTCAATAAACTTGACCTGATTATATTACTACATTGAAGGCATCTTGCTAGCTTGTTAACAGAAAGTTGGTGGGTTCTGATATTGAAAAGCAAAACCGCAGCTTCCAAGTGTCAAGGAAGGAATGACGAGTTGTCAAATGATTGGTAACGGTTCCAGGGGCTGGCAGATGCGCCTGGCAGTTGCAGAATGCCATGAAGAGGAAACGCTTCAGATTACTGGAACACAAAGAGTTTTATTTTTCTTTTTAAAAGACTGATAGAGGTAAGAAGGGGGGGGCGCATGAGTGCAGCGCTGAGGGAAAACCTCTTCCGAGAGGGGTTCATTGTAATTTATGAGTTATTGTGTAAGCCAATAATGGAGTAATAAAGATGATTTTTTTTATTTGCGACTATGAGATTCATCACGGTCGATTTATTTCAGCATGTTTTCCTCTTCTTCAGCTGTGTTAAATCTGTTTGGAATTTATTTGATATGCTCCTTACTCACAGTTGATGTGTTATCATTTTCATAATGTTATTTCTTCCTTATTCCGTCACAACTGGGTTTCATTTCATTTTCCTCTAACTGATGTGCTTCGTTATACTTTAGTACGACCACTACTATAACGAATGGATTTGGGTTTTCTGTAATTGTTTATTGTCTTTCCTCTGCACCAGCTATCAGCGGGTGTAAGACCAATCTGCATTTTCAGAATTCTGCATATATCTTTTGCTACGTCGGCCTTTCCTTTTTCTTTCCGCTACCGCATCATGATTTATCAAAACGCTGAAAGATAGACTTACTTTGCCTCACTTTCCGCAAGTTATTTGATCTCTGCTATTATCTCTTTTCTTCGGTTTTGATTTGACTCCATGCCCAATGGACCATTTCCCTGGTTTAACCCCCAAACTCCAAAAATCCAAGACCATCATTTACTCATAAATTTGCCCACCTTTTTCACGCTACTTAAATTCCTATTGTGACATTGTTCGAGAGATCCCTCTCGGGTTGGAAGGGGCAGCTTCCAATCCAAAGTGGTTTGAGGTTGCCTCAGGATTGATTTGCTGCAACCCATTTCAGTTTCGAGTGTCAACATTTTGGCGCCGTTGCAGGGGATTTCGAAGTTGATATCTATCCCTGGGGAGAACGACATTTGCATAGTCCTAAGGCCTGGTTGAGCAACCGATCATAGGCAAATATTGGTTGCACATGCTCTGGCGAATCCATTAAAAGTTTCGGATGGTGATTTCACTGGCGGGAGAACTCAGAATTACATCTTTCGTGTAAGGTCACCCAATGGATGAGGCACCTGGTCTACTGTTCTTGGCACTTTATGAGAAAGTACCATCCCTGGAGGGAGCTGATGTTGTAACAGATTTCCGATTTAACTCAGTGTTGCATAATAGAGAAGACTGACTTGAAGGTTGAACCCATTTAAGTGAAAGTTGTACGTCTTCTTAAGATGTTATCAGTCATCCATATGATGTTCTTGGTGCTCTATCTCTCATAGTTTACTCGCTCACTCTTTTGCCACTTCTCGAATATGTTTTTATTGTACTTTGGGCCAATGATAATGGAGATGGTGGGACGTTTGCATTTTATTCCTTGATATGCCACCATGCAAAAGTGAGTGTCATTCCAAATCAACAAGCAGAGGACAGAGAACTTTCATCATATAAGCTTGCAGTGCCCAACAAAGAGATCAAACGATCTTTGAAGATAAAAGACGCTTTAGAAAAAAGTGATGCAGCTAAGACAATTTTTCTCACACTAGCCTTCCTCGGTACCTCTATGGTTATTGGAGATGGTGTGCTCACTCCTTGTATCTCAGTGATATCAGCAGTTCAAGGCATACAAAATGTTGACAATTCAATCAACCGGAGATGGTGGTTATGATATCTGTTGCGATCATAGTATACTCTTCTCTATCCAGAGATGCTTTCCACAAGTTACAGTGGTACACACTTCATCTGAACATGAAGGTCTAGTGTATATCCCAGAAATCAACTGCATCCTCATGCTGGCAGTGATCAAAACCAATACTTTTGAATGAGGCCAACTGTTCGCTTGAGTCTACTCTTCTGGGAGCTGCAGGAGAAGATTCAATTCTTATGCCAGATCCACTTCCTCCTTCAAAAAGTTTGTCCCATGGTTCTTCTTCTATGTCAACTACTCCTGCTCGTACTTCTGAACGTTTTTCTTTCAGCACGACAGAGGGTTCTCCAATTTCTGCGAGTGGTATAAGTGTCGCATCGGTTGCTACTCGATCATCACCAGAAGAAGAGTATTAGGGCGTAAATCATTTACGGACTAATGGAACAGTTTCAAGATTGCAGACTCGAAATAATTTTAGTTTTAAGGATGACATGGAGGTCTTTTATCCTTTGATGGATGTTCAGCCAATCACTCCTTCGGTTGGTAGTTTCTGGGACAATCGTGAAGATTTGAAGAAAGAAGGTGGTCTTGATCACAATTCTAGAAAGCTCGCATGGATTCTGTCACCCCCGAGTGATTTTGAAAGGCTTCTCCTTCGATTCATGGAATTGGTCAGTCTAAGATATTTGAACTTGCAAAAGTGTGAAAACATTGTGAAGCTTCCGGAAGGTTTTGGGAAGCTGAGTTCTCTACAAGAATTATATTTAAATTCCTATGCTAAGTTGAAAGAATTGTCCGGGGATTTTGAGTATTTGTCATCGGTAGAAAAATTAAACCTGAGCAATTACGAAAACCTAGAGGGCGAATGGATAGATACGATTGTCAGGGTCAGGTCATTGAAATCGGTGGACATTACCGAAGGCTGGAAGCTGACCGAGCGATGGATAGAAATCAGATTGGAAGCAAGTGAATGGCATATGATTGCGAAATTCTATCAGGCTGATGTTGATGATGAGGAAGAGATGATGAGAAAGCCAACATCTATGTTTTTTAGTGACAAAGGTCTCTTATTAGATGCTTACGGTTGCGAAATTAGGCCATCCACTTTAGCTCCAAACACCACGTTGGCGGTTGTTGTTGACCGCCATATTTCAAAGGATTTATGGAAACAACTGGTGGAAAAATTTAAGGCACTTCAAAACAATTCATTAGACCTGCGAATCATTTCACTGGACCGTTTCCAAATTTCACCAATCTAATTATGTTATAGTGGCTATATTTAGAAATTAAAAATGTATTTGTTGCAGCGGTGATTGTAAAGCCTGTCGCACCGACAAAAATAGGATCTTTCCCTGTGGGCATTACCATTCTATGGTGGTTGGGGCATTACCATTCGTGTGAGAATGAGGGCGTTACCATTTACCTGGTGATCGTAAATGATGGTACAGAACGTGGAGGCATCTGCAAGCAGGTTCTGAACAATATGGCTTTGGTACATTTCACCAACAGTACTCGATTAATGGAAAGACGCCTTCTAGGCCACTATTACCTCTACGCAAGAATGTTCCAAAGATAGAACACGTACTGAGTAGGACAAGGTATGGAATTGTGTTCAAGGCGTGTTTGCAAGAGGGAACTGTTCTTTCAATTAGGAGATCGGCAGACGGGGCAATCGACGAGAGCGTTTTCAGACGAGAAGCAGAGGCCCTTGGAAAAGTGAAGCACCAGAATCTAACAGTCCTGAGGGGATATTACGTGAAGAGGGACGTGAGGCTTCTGATCTACGATTACATGCCCAATTGAAACTTGGCTATTCTCCTGCAAGAAGCCTCTCATCAAGACGACCATGTTCTTAATTTTCCCATGCGTCATCTCATCGCTCTCGGAATAGCCCAGGGCTTTCTTTTCTTCGCACCAATGCGCACTTGACCATTATCCATGGAGACACGGAGCCAAACAATGTGCAGTTCGACACAGATTTTGAAGCTTCATCACAGACTCTTCGTGGCCCTGATACTGATATTTCAGATTGAAGAAGATGAAATTAAGACTGTAGTGGAGGCAAAACAGCAGCAAAGCTGAATTAGAATATCTGACCTTATTGAGAGAAGATATGTACTCCCTCTGACTATTGGCATCGGTTTTCTTTTACTGCAGCAGTTGAGTGGAATCAATGTTATTATGTTCTATGGAACCTACATTTTCAAATCTGCTGGAGTTTCATCGAGCAAATTTGCAACTCTTGGACTTGGTGTTATTCAGGTTGTCATGACTGCTTTCATTGCATGGTTGATGGACAAAGCTTGAAGAAGTTTCCTCCTCATGATCTCATCTGGGGGAATGGCTATCTGCCTTTTTCTTGTTGGTCTTGCATTCTTCTTGGAGAACCATGTTCTGGGAGCTTCTCATGAAACAACCTACAGTATTTTGGCCTTAGCTGGTGTGTTGGTTTACATAATTTCCTTTTCTCGTGGTATAGGAGCCATTCCATGAATTATTATGTCAGAGATCCTTCCTGTTAATGTAAAGGATGTTGGCGGTAGTATTGGGACTTTGATAAACTGGTTGTCATCTTTTGCGGTGACCATGACCGTCAATTTACTTCTAGAGTGGAGCACTTCAGGGACTTTTTGGATTTATTCTCTTATTACTTCTTTTACAGTTGTATTTTTTGTACTATGGGTGCCTGAAACTAAAAGGAGAACCCTCGAGGAAATCCAATCATCATTTCAATAAACTTGACCTGATTATATTACTACATTGAAGGAATCTTGCTAGCTTGTTAACAGAAATTTGGTGGGTTCTGATATTGAAAAGCAAAACCGCAACTTCCAAGTGTCAAGGAAGGAATGGCAAGTTGTCAAATGATTAGTAACGGTTCCAGGGGCTGGCAGATGCGCCTGGCAGTTGCAGAATGCCATGAAGAGGAAACGCTTCAGATTCCCGGAACACAAAGAGTTTTATTTTTCTTTTTAAAAGACTGATAGAGGTAAGAAGGGGGGGGGGCGCATGAGTGCAGCGTTGAGGGAAAACCTCTTCCGAGAGGGGTTCATTGTAATTTCTGAGTTATTGTGTAAGCCATTAATGGAATAATAAAGATGATTTTTTTTTATTTGCGACTGTGAGATTCATCACGGTCGATTTCTTTCAACATGTTTTCCTCTTCTCCAGCTATGTTAAATCTGTTTGGAATTTATTTGATATGCTCCTTACTCACAGTTGATGTGTTATCATTTTCATAATGTTATTTCTTCCTTATTCCGTCGCAACTGCGTTTCATTTAATTTTCCTCTAACTGATGTGCTTCATTATACTTTAGTATGACCACTACTATAACAAATGGATTTGGGTTTTCTGTAATTGTTTATTGTCTTTCCTCTGCACCAGCTATCAGCGGGTGTAAGAGCAATCTACATTTTCAGAATTATGCATATATCTTTTGTTACGTCGGCCTTTCCTTTTTCTTTCCGCTACCGCATCATGATTTATCAAAATGCTGAAAGATAGACTTACTTTTCCTCACTTTACGCAAGTTATTTGATCTCTGCTATTATCTCTTTTCTTCGGTTTTCATCTGACTCCATTCCCAATGGACCATTTCCCTAGTTTAACCCCCAAACTCCAAAAATCCAAGACCATCATTTACCCATAAATCTGCCCACCTTTTTCACGCTAC